>WSYH01008293.1:0-29715 GCA_036426205.1 Ascaphus truei
CGGTTGGGGCATCGGTTCCAGTGTCGCCGCCATCTTTATAGCGTTCAAGATTCGAAGTGGGCTCTATAAAGATGGCGGCGACACTGGCACCCGATGTCCCTTACGGGGCTGTAACTCGGGAAGCAGGGGGTCTGACCACAAATCAAGTTGTTCAGCTCAGGGGACCCCCCTGCACGCACAATATTATTAAAAATACTTTAAGGCTGCTTAATTACCATAGCGGATAGCCGCTAAGGTAAGGAATGATTGTTTATTGATATGTGTGTTTTACTCATAGTGTAGTGTTCAGAGGGTCTCCGGAGCTGAACCGCTTTGGTTTTAGGTCCGGGTACCCCTGCTTCTCGAGATACAGGCACCTTTATGGGGTGCCGATATCCTTGCTTTGTTTACATTCCGCGGTCACGTGATCGGGTCATTCAAATGCAGAGGGATACCGGCACCTCATAAAGGGCCTGTATCTCGGGAAGCAGGGGGTACCCGGATCTGAAACCAATGCGGTCAGCTCCGGGACCCCCTGCACATGTACACTATGAGTAAAAGTTGTTTAGAAAGATTTTTAATGTGCGAGTTTGCGCAGAGAGAGCGGCGGGTCTCTCCTCTGCTGCAAACACATATCGGCAGAAACGGCCTATCGCCAGGCTATCGAGAGCCAGGCTTTTATCACCTGCTCATCTGCGTTTTGCTTTCGCAGTGATTCGCCAGGGATTCGGCCCTTTCTGAATACTGCGAGGGCAAATGCCAAAATGAGCCGATAGGGAACACTTGGCGATTGCACTTTTTCGGCGCTAGTGCATGAGGCCCTAAATCTCTTTTTCGAGAAAACTGTTATTGCATAAGTTTCTTCTTAGGTGAGATAGATTCACTTATGTTGAATTTCATTTGAGGATTTTGTATGACCAGGCTAATCTAAGGATAAAACAAGTGAATAATTACTGCCCACCAGATAATAGTATATTAAATGTTATAAGTGAATCTATATCTGAATATTGTGCTAACTGTGATTGATGATAACTTAGAAAATTCTATTAAAAAGTGGTGCCAGTGCTCACACACAAAAATAAATATGTTAAAACATGTGCAGAGGATAAATGAGATGATGCTGCTGAACAAGTTGGCTCAACATCCTCTGAAGCTAGTTATAAGGAAAAAGAAAAAAAGCACAAAAATCTGATGGTGAAGTATATAAAACACAGAACCCCAGCAAGCTCTTTTTGGGAACCCTGAGCCCCACAAAATATATATATGTATATGTGTCAAAAGGAGTGCTATTGAGCATGACATATGTATACAACAGACGACAGAGAAGCCCAATGCTACATCCAAATGACAGAAATACACAGTGAAATACTTATATATTCTCTTGAAATAAGGTCATTTAGTTTAACCCTTTGGCCAAACGTTGTTAAGCTTGCGGCCACGTCAAGGCAGACACCTGTTCACAGTCCTACACATACCAGATAAAATACTAATATACCTCTATTGGCTCCTCCTTCCAGGTTTTAAGTCGCCCCCTCCCCACTTTCCTAGTTTGCAAGTGCTCATTCTGCTGGATATAGACCCATTGTGGTCTTCTCCTCCTAATAGAGGTAAATGAGAATTTTAATCCTAATTGAGGTATATTAGTATTTTATCTGGTAGTGTTAGGACTTGCGAACAGGTGTCTGCCTTGACGTGGCTCGCAAGCTTACAACGCTTTGGCCAAAGGGTTAACTAAATGACCCTATTTCAAAGAATAATAAGTATTTTACTGTGTATTTTGTCATGTGGATGTAGCATGGGCTTCTTGTCGTCTGTTGTATACATATGCCACGCTCAATAGCATCCATTTTGACCACACACACAATATATATTATATATTATATAATATTATATATATATATATATATATATATATTGTGGGGGCTCAGGGGTTCCCAAAAAGAGCTTGCGGGGTTCTTTGTTTGTTAAACCATTCTCTGCTGTTCCAGCTGGTGGAGGTTGGTGGCTCCTTCTTCCCAGGTTTAAGCCCGCCCTCCCCACTCCTAGTTTGCAAGTGCCTCATTCTGCTGGATATAGACCCACTGTGGTCTTTCTCCCTCCTAATAGAGGACATGAGAATTTTAATCCTCATAGAGGTATATTAGTATTTTACTGGTAGTGTTAGGACTTGCGAACAGGTGTCTGCCTTGACGTGGCTCGCAAGCTTACAACGCTTTGGCCAAAGGGTTAAACTAAATGACCCTATTTCAAGAGAATATATAAGTATTTTACTGTGTATTTCTGTCATGTGGATGTAGCATTGGGCTTCTTGTCGTCTGGTGAAGTATATAGTAATTATCTTAGTGAATCATACATCAAGGGTAAGTATTAAGCATACATCAATATAGAAGTTTACAAGCATGACATGTTTTGGACATGTACACACAGTGACAAAGGACCCCCGTTCTCCACACCGGTTCTTCGAACCTGTGGACTGCTACCAGGTAAATGTCCTGGACCTCTTGTGTTAAACAAGATGGTTCCTGCAGACTGCAACGGATGGGTTTCCTGGATCTCCTCTTTGGGAAAGATGATTCCTGGCATGGTCGGGGTCTAATTTACTAAGATAATATTGCTCCTTTAGTTCAGAGCGCTACTGTAGGGATTGCACGCTGCTGGCAAATTTATTTTATTATTATTATTATTATTATTATTATTAATTCAATCTAGAGCTTGTGATTCCTCCAATATCATTATTTGTGTAGTCCAGATTGAATGTTTTAGTCGTTTTATGATCTGTATTAAAAATGTAATGTACAGTATATAGTTTTATTGTGTATGCTAAATTGCACATCCTTATCAGCTGCGGTGTTGTTCTATGTACCCCTTACTGTGTATATATCCCCTCTACTGTGTATATAGCCTCTACTGTGTGTGGCTACAGCAGGACCAGGAGCGACTGGACAGGTGCTCTATGTGCAGGAAACCGGGGCTGTGCTTCCTAACCTGCGTTCAAGTGACCTTTACCATACTTTTCTCAGAGGCACACACCTGCAGCACAGATGAAAGAAAACTGTAAGTATTGAAGGGGACTGATCATGCAGACACTGCTTCTATCTATGTGTCTGATACATTAAACAGGGGCTTAGCTTTGCATCTCAACTATATGAAGTTGATTTACATGGAGAATTGTTCATGAGGAAAATGAGGGATACCTTTGCCATCAGGTCATTGAATAGGGATGTTTGGCATGGTTTTCTGTTTTTCCCCCTGTCCCCCCATCCTCCTCTGCCGACCAGTCTCACTGGGGACGCATTACCCTTGCACATTTGCAGCCGCTACGACGATCGTAGGAGACACGATTGGGCTGTATCTCACTCACATTTTAATTATGGAAGAAACTTTGTTCATGATTCATATATTCTTCTGTCTTTGCAGTTATATGAATATCATTAACAGAAAGTGAATCCCTATGCTTCTTCAATGGGATAACTAAATGTGGAAATAAATATTCATAGGGCAAACTAAATCTGTAAGACAAAGGAGACTTTTGGTTACATCCTTGCTCAAATAATGCCAAGCTGCTATCCAACATCAAGGTAAGTATCAATAGCAGGTCCCAATGCTAAATACATTAAAATAATATTATTTCCCCATTTATTGTTATCCCAATGGGAGAAGCGTAGGGTTTCACTTTCTGGTTTTTCACATATTTATGGCCAATCCTTTCACCAGCAGCATGCTCCTTACACAGAGAAGCACCGTGATATATATTTGTTTTACATTTTCTGTTGGATTGAATTAAATCCTTAGCAGCACGCTCCTAGAGGGCACCACTATTGGGTGTGAATAATGTTTTTAGCCAATCCACTGCAACGTCCTTGAGCAGCTTGTGGGAAGCCAGTCCTCCTTTTTCAAGGTATTAATCTCCCAGTAAGGTCCCTGTAAATTCAACTTTCACTCTACTTGCTTACATTTAAGTAGCTTCACTGGTATACACCAGTTTTTACTGCACTAAGTTACATAAGCTTGCGCTTAGTATATTACCCTTTCAGGGTATATTTCACAGAACATTTGTATGCATTTAGCATAGGGACCTACTATTGGGACTTACCTTGATGTTGGTTAGAGGCTTGGCATTATTTGACCAAAAGTCTCCTTTGTCTTACAGATTTAGTTTGCCATATGTATATTTATTTCCCCATTTATTGCAATCCCAATGGAGAAGCGCAGGGATTCACTTTCTGTTTTTCACATAGTATGGCCAATTTTTCACCAGCAGCATGCCCTTGCACAGTGAAGTGCAGCGAATACATATTTGTTTTACTTATGAATATCAATGTCTACATTTTTGTGAGCTTTTAAAGAATTTTTTCCTGAATCTAGTTCTCAATGTGCAGCACTGATCTTTCAAATTCCTGTTCTACTTCTATCTAAGCTCTTTGCGGGAGAGACACCCTGTGCCATTTTATATACTGCGTTGCGCAGAAGAAAGCTATATATTATCCAACAGATATCTTCCACCAAAAAAATGTCTTGTATCATGTTAGAAATTAAAGGTATACAGGGATATACTAAATAAGTAAACATTAATAAGGACTAATTGTAGTTAAGTATAAATGTAATACAATAAATAAACTGTTATGTCAAAAACGAAATGTATTAGTTCTTATAAGGAATTTATTCATTTAAAAAAGTGTGGGGTGGGTTAGGTGGGTGAGTAGCATTTTTGTCTGGGCAGGTAGCTTTTTGGGTAATTTGTCAAGCCCTGTATGTGTGTGTGTGTGTGTATATATATATACACATACATACATACATACATACATACATGCACACATACACCAGGGAGGGTGAAGGGGGATGGCAGAGGGTGAGGTTGGGAGGTGTGAAGTTGTCAAGTACAGCAGTGTGGGGATGGAGTAAGGTGGCAGGCACAGTGGGGTGAGGACAGCAGGAGTTATTCCAAGTATAATTCCTGTCATCATGGGACTGACTAAACCGAAAATATCTGCAGATAAATGTCCCTATTTCTGATGTAAATGCCAACAAATCAATGGATATCTATGACACAATTATATTCTAAACTCAATCCACGCTTAAAAAACCCTCCAACTTTCATGCACACAGTTTTCATTCATTCTCTTTAAAAAGAGGATTTCCTATCTCGACTTCTGTGGTTTGTTAGGATCGAGGGAGTGACAATGATGGGCTACATTATCTATTAAAAAGAGTGACATTGTCTTGAAAGAGGATACAATAAACGAGAAATTGATTTGGTCATTGCTAAAGCTGAGGAGATTGACACATCTTTAGTCCTATAAATAGCCATGACTGTAGTGACCTTTTCTGTAGCACTTTATTAAGTGACTATTACCTTATTAAATGCAGTATTTTTAAAACATTGGAATAAATGTCTGAGAAAGCTGTTTGAATAAATGAAGCTCATAAGTTTGCAAGTTCCTGCTTGTGAAAAGACAGTTGATGTGTACTCTTCATGGCTGTTCAATTGTGGCATCCTCACCACTGCTCTTTTTTTTTCACCCGCACATGGTTAATGATGAGATTCCAATTTATTTGATTATAAAAATATTTATCAGGAAATAAATACATTGAGAGATACCTCTCATTTTCAAGTATGTCCTGGGCACAGAGTTATAAAAAACATGGTTACATTAAAAGAACAGAGGTTATACAGTCAATTACACAGGCATTTCATGGACAGATACAGTTGGAAAATTGGGGTCAAAGGATGAAGGGGCTGTGTGAGTTTCAGATTGAAAAGAGCAGCTTTAACATCACTTTAACATCACCAAAAATCAGCGAATGGCAGTAAAATGGCTCTCACACCCTTAGCTGTCCTTCGGCTGCGCCAAAGGCTGTCCGCCTTTGTGGGCAATGCAGATGTACCACTTGGGGTGTTGAGATTGAAGCAGCTGTGAACACACAGTTCTTTGGTTCCAATGAAGCTTTACCTGAACTGGGAGCTTTGTTACGATAATTTTGAAATGTCCCTGTGTATTGCTTTATGAAAATACTCAACAAAGAAAAGTTATCCCAGTTGTGGGCACTCAAACCCTTGTGGGGTGAATTGATGGTCAAAGATAAAAAATTAGCTTCTAATAAGCCATATAAAATAAGAATAGACAAAACCCAATGATTGGATAAAAACTAAAACTAATTAACCCTATTAATGTGCAAAGTGGTGATATGCTCTGTAAGTCATGTACAAAACACAGTTTATCTCAATTGCAACCATAGGGTTGTAATAGCAAATAAAAATACAAAAATACAGCACCCAACTTATGGTCACAGTGACAAATATAACTGCGACCTGCTTGTACATAGAAAGTATCACAATCAATGTCTTGTAAGTATTAGGCAAGAAAACAACTATATATCTATATATTATTTAATTTAATTAGTACAATCCAAATCTGCATACATTGCAAAGTAGTAGCTATGTCTTAAGTGAATAGATACGGCTGCAGAGAGCAGTGTGGTAACAGTTAGACACTTATTACAACAGAAACTAATAAGACACAGAGAGACACCTTGTCACCGCACTAGAAGATGATAAAGGCGGTTGCAAAGGGAAATTAATGTACAAGAACACACAAAGTGGCCAAGGAGGTCACTGAAAGTCCCTTATAGTTGCACTCATCCTAAGTCTAATGTTAAGTCAAAAAGTGCCAGTAGATTAACTGTGGTACCAATAGTATTATAATCATGTGTAGACCAACAGGAAAAATAGCCACTAGATCTAATCTATAGCTAGACAGACAATCATGACAACTTTATACAAATTTAAACACGACGAAATGCATAAAATTACAATCACGATCACATTTCACAGACATGTATTGAAATGGTTGAGCAACCTGCACCCTTGCGAAATAAGAACCTGTGTGTGTTAAGTGTCCAAAATAAGCAGTTCCCAATTGTTGTATAAACATCTCCTGGGATAAATAATTCGTAGTATAGAAAAAACTTCCCATAACGAGTCATCAGATTAGGAACTCGTCTGTGGTTTCTTTCCTGTATGTCATATACTGTGGTTTGTGAAACATATGCTAGGATCTCAGATTCTTTGGGACTTAAATTGAGATCCTGTTTGATCCATGTGAGATTTAAAAGTGATATCAATCTTGTGACTTTGCAATGTTAACCTTATAGAAGTGATTGTATTGTATTGTATGTCTTTATTTATATAGCGCCATTAATGTACATAGCGCTTCACAGCCAGTAATACATGTTGTAATCCAAAAATAACAGATAATATAATAACAGATCATGGGAATAAGTGCTTTAGACATTAAGGAAGAGGAGTCCTGCTACGAGGAGCTAACAGTCTAATTGGTAGGTAGAGGAGAACGTACAGAGACAGTATGAGGGAGTTCTGGTAAGTGCATCTGCAGGGGGCCAAGCTTTATGTGCCATGTGTTCAGAATAGCCACAGTCCTATCAATTGCTTCTTTAAGCAAGTGTGTCTTAAGGTGGGTCTTAAAGGTGGATAGAGAGGGTGCTAGCGGGGGGTACTGAGGGGAAGGGCATTCCAGAGGTGAGGGGCAGTCAATGAAAAAGGTTTAAGGCGGGAGAGGGGCTTTAGATACAAAGGGGGTGAAGAGAAGAAGACATCCTTGAGAAGAACGCAAGAGTCTGGATGGTGCATAACGAGAAATTAGGGCTGAGATGTAAGGAGGGGCAGAAGAGGTGTAAAGCTTTAAAAGTGAGGAGAAGAATGGAGTGTGAGATGCGGGGTGATTGATCGGAAGCCAGGAGAGGGATTTCATGAGGGGAGATGCTGAGACAGATCTAGGAAAGAGTAGAGTGATTCTGGCAGCAGCGTTAGGATAGATTGTAGGGGAGACAGGGAGAGGCAGGAAGGCCGGACAGCAGGAGGTTACAGTAATCAAGACGGGAGAGAATGAGGGCCTGAGTAAGAGTTTTAGCAGTCAGAGCAACAGAGAGGAGAAAGGGCGTATCTTGTTATATTGCTGAGGAAAAAGCGACAGGTTTTAGAAATGTTTTGAATGTGAGGGGCAAATGTGAGAGAGGAGTCGAGTGTGACCCAAGGCAGCGTGCTTGGGCTACTGGGTGAATGATCGTAATTCCAACAGTAATGGGGAGGAGGTAGTAGGGCCAGGTTTGGGAGGAAGTATGAGGAGCTCTGTTTTTAGCCATGTTGAGTTTAAGGCGTCGGAGGGCCATCCAGGATGATATAGCAGAGAGACATTCAGAAATTTTGGTTTGTACAGTAGGTGTAAAGGTCGGTGTTGAGAAATATTTGTGTGTCGTCAGCATAGAGGTGATATTTGAACCCAAAAGATGTTATTAGGTCACCTAGAGAGAGTGTATACAGAGAAAGAGAAGAGGGTCCCCAGGACAGAGCCCTGGGCCCCCACAGAGAGATCAATAGAGGAGGAGGAGGTATTAGCAGAAGAGACACTGAAAGTACAATGGGAGAGGTAGGATGAGATCCAGGATAGAGCTTTGTTCCGAATGCCAAGAGTATGGAGAATGTGAAGGAGAAGAGGGTGGTCCACGGTGTCAAATGTTGCAGAGAGGTCGAGTAATATGAGCAGAGTGTAATGACCTCTGTCTTGGCAGCATGGAGGTCGTCAGTTATTTTAGTGAGGGCTGTTTCCGGGGAGTGAGCAGTACGGAAGCCAGATTGTAGAGGTCTAGGGAGAATAGGTGTTGAGAAAATGGAGCAAGCGAGCGAATACAAGACGTTCAAGGAGTTTAGAGGCAAAAGGCAGGAGGGAGACAGGCCGATAGTTAGAAAGACAGGTAGGGTCAAGCTTGCTGTTTTGAGTAATGGGATGACGTTGCATGTTGAAGGAGGATGGAAAGGTTCCAGAGAGCAGGAGCGAGTAGGAGGAGTTAAATGTGCGTGAGCGTAGGGATTATAGTAGGAGAGCAGAGGTTTTAGGAGATGGGGGGAAAGGGGTCAAGAGGGCAAGTGGTTAGAGGGAGAAGAGGCGATAACAGCGACACATCCTCCTCTGAGACAGTGGAAAAAGAGTCAAGGAAGGCAGGAGGAGAGTTAGGAAGAGGTGTAGGATGGGAGGAAGAAACAGAGGGGATGTTTCTGACGTATGGATTCCACCTTCCTTAAAATAGTCAGCAAAGTCCTGAGCGGAGATGGAGGAAGGAGAGGCCAGCGGGAGGGTGGTTTGAGTAGAGTATCAAAGACAGAGAACAGTCGGCGTGGGTTAGACTTGTGCATGTTGATTAGTGAAGGAAAAGTAGGCTTGTTTAGCTTGCGAGAGGCAGAGTTGAAACAGGATAGCATAAATTTTAGTGAAGGAAGTCTGCGGAGGTATGAGATTTCCTCCAGAGGCGTTCGAGGAACGAGTGGAGGAACGCAGCATGCGCGTGTGTGGGAATTAAACCAGGGTCTAGGGTTAAAAGGGCGAGTGCGGCAGAGAGAAAGCGGGGCATGTAGATCAACGAGAGGAGGACAAGGCAGAGTTGTAGTCCTGACCAGTTTGTCAGGGTCCTGTAGCAGATCTGAGAGAGGAGAGGGAGAGGAGTGTAACGTGGACTCAAAGTCAGGTAAGTGAATAGAGCGCAGGGTTTCTGCAGAACCCGGGGGGTAGATGGAGTGTGGAGAAGTTGAAGAAGCGAGATAGAGAGAATGAGATGAGGTGATGGTCAGAGAGAGGAAAAGGGGGAAATGGAGAATCAGAGAGAGAGAAATTTTAGTGAAAAACCATGTTAAGTAGTGGCCATCCTTGTGGGTGCTGGCTGCAGTCCACTGTTGAAGGCCAAAAGAAGAGGTTAGAGAAAGAAAGCGGGAAGCCCAAGGGAGAGAGGGGTCATCAATGTGGCAATTGAAGTCCCCAAGGAGAAGAACAGGGGAGTTGAGGAGAGGAAGAAAGAGAGCAGATTCAAAGTGAGAGAGAAAGGCGAGAAGGGGGATGATAGAGGTAGGTGGGCGATAAATGACCGCACATGAACAGGGAGAGGAGGAGAAGATCTGGGACAGTGTGAACCTCAAAAGGAGGGAAAGGAAAAGAGGGGGGAATAGGAATAGTTCGTTGGTAACGCAGGGAGGGAGCAGGAGCCCCACACCTCCACCCCTGCCATCAAGGCGCGGAGTGTGGAGAAGGAAAGGCCACCGTAGGAGAGGGCAGCTTCCAGAGCAGAGTCAGATGAGTGAGCCAGGTCTCAGTTATAGCAAAGAGAAGCAGGGAGTGAGAGAGAAAGAAGTCATGACAGAGAGGAATGGTTAGAGAGGGAGCGAGCATTCCAAAGGGCACAGGAGAAAGGGAGATAGGAGGGAGGGTGGCAGGGGATGGGTATGAGGTTGAGGGGGTTAACACCAGAAGAGTAGAGAAGTTTGATGTGGGAGGGAGGACGAGAGCAAGTAGAAATAAGGCAAGGGACCAGGATTGGGAGAGAATCCCCACGAAGCGAAGGAGGGAAGCATCATGGATAGAAAGAGGATGTGTGAGGATGATTTGTAGGGGGTGTGTTAGTGCAGGAGGATAGCTGGTGTGGTGACAGAGGACGCAGGTAAGAAAGGAGTTCATGTGAATGAGAAGTGGGGAAGAAGAAAGGAGAGATGGAGATATATGAATAGAGTTAGAGACATAAGGAGACTGGTGGAAGGAAGTGCATAATTTATGAAATAAGTGCGGTTGCAGCAAATATAAAAAATAAAGGCGGCATCACAGCAATAGTTAAGTGTTGAGATGTGCAGTCTTAGATAGATGATATCCTCTTTTCCAACGTAGATCAAAAGCAGGAATCAGAAGCAGTAGGTGATGTCCACTTTTCATCTTCTTTTTGAAATCCTTTTTAAAATTCATAAATACTTGAAACATATATACTTAAAGCATATCTGCTTAAAAGCATTGGCTGCAAGCAGCAATGGCTGTTAGGAGTTACTTATATACTTTTAGAAGTCACCTGGTTGGCACAACAAAACTTAATTAGCACATGTGAGGGTTATTTAAAGCAAATGGTTTTTCTAAGGTGGGTGTTGCCTTGCCTTGCACAAGTGTGAAGCGCTGAATTAAATTAGACAGTAGGGGGATGATTTACAGACAGACAATTAGAAAGATTTTTTACACCTAAATAGAACTAAAACAAGCATGGGAGGATATCAGGATAGACAGACAATTGGAATATGTTTTTACCTAAATAGAACTAAATACACAGCATGGGAGGATATCAGGATAGACAGACAATTGGAATATGTTTTACCTAAATAGAATAAATACACAGCATGGGAGGAATATCAGGATAGACAGACAATTGGAATATGTTTTTACCTAAATAGAACTAAATACAAGCATGGGAGGATATCAGGATAGACAGACAATTGGAATATGTTTACCTGAAATAGAACTAAATACACAGCATGGGAGGATATCAGGATAGACAGACAATTGGAATAGTTTTTACCTAAATAGAAACTAAATACACAGCATGGGAGGATATCAGGATAGACAGACAATTGGAATATGTTTTACCTAAATAGAAACTAAATACACAGCATGGGAGGATATCAGGATAGACAGACAATTGGAATATGTTTTACCTGAGGAAAGAGAGAGAGATGAGTGAGTGATTCAATAGTTTCCTTCCTTTTTAAACTTCATAAATACTTGAAACATATATACTTAAACGCATATCTGCTAAAAGCATGGCTGCTAGTAATATTAGAAGATGATGTGATTAAGAATAACCACAAGCTTTGATTTCTTCAGATAAACTGTAATATTAAATTGGTGTATGAAACAAAATGTTATCAGATGATCCCTTAACACCAAAAGACCTCTCCTCAATTCTTCATCATTGAGTCAGAGATTTGGCTTATAACAGAAACAGAATCACTCTGACAGGGGTCCTGTGGTAATAAGAATATCATCGTATAAGCAATTTCCTAGTAGATGATTTACTTGAAACACTACATTCATTCATGAAATGTAGTATCATTTTATAATAACTTTGGTATTAATTTGTAGCATTGTGTACCCCACATTGCGTCTGAGTAGGGCATGTTAACAATATTATGTGTGGTGCACGTGTCATATTACGGGTTTATCATCTGGAGCTATTTGTACATTCATCAATCGCTCATTGCCCTGATTACGGTGTTACATTAATATGTAAACTATCATTGAGGACATTTCTGGAACAGGGAGTAGACTTTATAATTAGGTTTCATATCATTATCGCTCACACACCAAAGGCCTCGTAACCCAGAAAAATGTAAAAATCCTTGATCAATCATTTTCAGTTGCCATTAAAATAGCCTTCCGTGAGATGTGTATAATAAAAAGAAACAGGGAGTACACCCTAATTGGAATTACTGTATTGTCCTTATCACAGATTCCTACATCGATCAATTTCCAAATGTGATACCACACGCATTCTTGAAACCTTTACATGAAGGTGTAGTATGTAGTATGGGTAAATGTTGCAAAGCATGTGGTTGAGTGCAAGTGTCCCATGCTGTAGGTTCACGAAAACAACATACCATCACCTTCATATTCCATTCTTTCGGAAGTGTGCTGTCTTTAGCTGTCCAGTTTTTGCATCTTCCATCACAGCTTGAAGTTTGAGTAACAGTTCATCAGCGGTTGTGGAGGGCCCACCATACTGAGTAGATACTGTCAGAGCAAGAAAACCAGCAGAATTATAGGCTTTTACCCCTCCAGGTATTCTGTAATCTTCTTCTTCAGACCCTCCCAGAATGCCAGTCTAGGTCAATCTGTCTTTTCGGAACAAATCCTTTTGAGTATTCTGACCCTGTATTTTAGATAGAAAATAGGGTATTGCTTTACCTTATATTGTCAATGGTACACCCAGGCCAAGGGCAATGATCAGCTTTCAGCTCCCTTCGTTGGCCATTTACGTGTTCTTGAAAGTCAATGAAATAGGCAATGTCCAAAATCAGCATACACAACGTGTTCACGGTAGCTCGCTGCTTCCAATGGGTCAGGGCAGGGGTAGATCAATATTTAGGCTTGTAGATTGCAGTGTTGCATCTGGGCATTCAGATGTCGTATCACCAGGTTACTTCCTTCCGGGTAGTATATATACCAGCCTCTTTAGCTAGCACAGTTGAATCAAACAGCACAACACTGTGAAATCCCCAAAGTTCTTCGTTTGGATGATAGGTTTAGGAAACGGCTTCCAATACACACCTTGAGGTATACCCACCGACTGTACCTCCACCGGTTCACATTGTAGTGAAGCCCTCGTTTCATGATTTTGAGTCTGGGGATAAATACCGTGGTGCAGCTGTGCGTTGCCAGTTGATGATCTCGCCTTCTTGTTTAGTCACCAAAATGCCTTGAACTGAAAAATAACGCTGGCGGATATGACTAGAAAAGGAAAACAGATTGAGAGACACAAAATAGTCTTAAACAGTTTTTCTCAATGTTACCTTAGCCATTGTTTGATAGGCCTCCCGGGAGAAATATTGCGTTGATCCGGTATGGCAGGTAGTAACACATGTGTATGTCTTTGGTCATGGTCAGGGAAGTCCGAAGCTACAGCTTGTTGGACCTCACCTGTGTGATAGTTTCCACATCCTGTGGCCGTGCAGTCTGTGCTTCGAGCTACTGCAGCTCCATCGAACGTCGTGCCAGATATGGTGTCTCCTCCATCTTTTACAGTTTTTCACTGCAGTGAGCTGTGGGTTAAGATTGTCTATACTCACAGTCCTTTCTTTGCCTTTAGTATCTCGGATAACAAAGGTACGCTCGTTTAACTTTTTCAGTATCGTGGTTGGTTTTTCCACTTAGGCGCAACGGCTTACACTTATAACCCTCTTCCTGGACCAAATGTCCAATCTGCGGCGTCCAAGCTTTAGGATTACGTGGGTGTGGGCTGTATGGGAAAAAGAATCCCAATTCTTGTACAATTATTGTGTTGAGTCTCCCTGGGACAGAAATAGAATCATCATTAAACTGTGTATTCTAGGGTACATAAAACAGTTAAGTGGTGTTTTACCAGTTGTTGTTAGGAATATATTTTTAGACCAATTTGGACCGTAACCCAAAAAGTGGGTGGTACCACTGTGTAGGACGATTAGATAGCATTTTGGTTAAAACTCGTTTCCTCATAATTTTTACGTTCAACCATACCCGACGACTCGGTGTGTGGGACGGCAAGCTGGTAGGCCCACTTCAATACCTAATATTGCGGCCCATTCCTTGGTTTCTGTTGCTTTGAAAGCAGGTCCACCATCAGAATGAAAGGCCTTGGGCTAGCTACGCTTACTAAGGTAGTTGAGACAATTAATCGTATAGCTAGCTGTCGTACTACGAACGGGGGTATAACCACGTAAACCTTGTACAAGCAATCAACACAAACCAAAACATGGTTTGTAGGAATGTGATGGAGGTGGTAATGGTCCAATATGATTAAATATATTAAATCAAACGGCTTGCTCGGTATTGCATTAATAATAAATGGTGGTGTCTGATGATTAGGGACTGTTTACCAATGACATGGGTTTACAGTTTCTTTAAAACTGAATTTACAAGTTTTTCTCATATTCGGCCACCAATATTTGTGTTCAGTGTTAACAAAAACATTTTCTCTCCCTAGGTGAGGGTGTCCCACATGTCATTGCTTGCCGTAAGCTATCTGGATCTGCTGCTACAGGGGGAGGGAACAATGGATTCATTAGTATCCAATTACAACCATGCAATATTGTCGGACTAGTTTAAATGAGTAATTTCTAGGATAACCAGGTGGATTAGGTCTGGTAGTATCCAGAGAAGCATACAAATCTGCATCGAGACTGGCTGATTTTGACCTGTGCCCTTGTCAACACTTGTTAACGGCAAATTTTGACTACAGTTTGCGCGAGACTACTGCAAAAATGTGGTTTACCCATAGTATGGAACCGATGAACCAAGCGATCTATGCGCTGGCGCTCATGTACATTCAATATCAGGCTTTGATCAAAATATGGCCGCATTCAAATGCAGAGGGATACCGGCACCTCATAAAGGGGCCTGTATCTCGGGAAGCAGGGGGTACCCGGATCTGAAACCAATGCGGTTCAGCTCCGGAGACCCCCTGCACATGTACACTATGAGTAAAAGTTGTTTAGAAAGATTTTTAATGTGCCGATGTTTGCGCAGAGAGAGCGGCGGGTCTCTCTCTGCTGCAAACACATATCGGCAGAAACGGCCTATCGCCAGGCTATCGAGAGCCAGGCTTTTTTATCACCTGCTCATCTGCGTTTTGCTTTCGCAGTGATTCGCCAGGGATTCGGCCCTTTCTGAATACTGCGAGGGCAAATCGCCAAAATGAGCCGATAGGGAACACTTGGCGATTGCACTTTTTCGGCGCTTAGTGCATGAGGCCCTAAATCTCTTTTCGAGAAAACTGTTATTGCATAAGTTCTTCTCTAGGTGAGATAGATTCACTTATGTTGAAATTTCATTTGAGGATTTTGATTATGACCAGGCTAATCTAAGGATACAAACGTGAATAATTTACTGCACACCAGATAATACGTATATTAAATGTAATAAGTGAATCTATATTCTGAATATTGTGCTAACTGTGATTGATGATAACTTAGAAAATTCTATTAAAAAGTGATTGCCAGTGCTCACACACAAAAATAAATATGTATAAAACATGTGCAGAGGATAAATGAGATGATGCTGCTGATTACAAAGTGTGGCTCAACATCCTCTGAAGCTAGTATAAAGGAAAAAGAAAACAGCACAAAAATCTGATGGTGAAGTATATAAAACACAGAACCCCAGCAAGCTCTTTTTGGGAACCCCTGAGCCCCCACAAAATATATATATGTATATGTGTCAAAATGGAGTGCTATTGAGCATGACATATGTATACAACAGACGACAGAGAAGCCCAATGCTACATCCAACATGACAGAAATACACAGTGAAATACTTATATATTCTCTTGAAATAAGGTCATTTAGTTTAACCCTTTGGCCAAAGCGTTGTAAGCTTGCGAGCCACGTCAAGGCAGACACCTGTTCACAAGTCCTAACACTACCAGATAAAATACTAATATACCTCTATTAGGCTCCTCCTTCCCAGGTTTTAAGTCCGCCCCTCCCCACTTCCCTAGTTTGCAAGTGCCTCATTCTGCTGGATATAGACCCATTGTGGTCTTTCTCCCTCCTAATAGAGGTACATGAGAATTTTAATCCTCATAGAGGTATATTAGTATTTTATCTGGTAGTGTTAGGACTTGCGAACAGGTGTCTGCCTTGACGTGGCTCGCAAGCTTACAACGCTTTGGCCAAAGGGTTAAACTAAATGACCCTATTTCAAGAGAATATATAAGTATTTTACTGTGTATTTCTGTCATGTTGGATGTAGCATTGGGCTTCTCTGTCGTCTGGTGAAGTATATAGTAATTATCTTAGTGAATCATACATCAAGGGTAAGTATTAAGCATACATCAATATAGAAGTTTACAAGCATGACATGTTTTGGACATGTTACCACAGTGACAAAGGACCCCCGTTCTCCACACCGGTCTCTCGAACCTGTGGACTGCTACCAGGTAACTGTCCTGGACCTCCTTGTGTTAAACAAGATGGTTCCTGCAGACTGCAACTGGATGGGTTTCCTGGATCTCCTCTTTTGGGAAAGATGATTCCTGGCATGGTCGGGGTCTAATTTACTAAGATAATATTGCTCCTTTAGTTCAGAGCGCTACTGTAGGGATTGCACGCTGCTGGCAAATTTATTCTTTTATTATTATTATTATTATTATTATTATTAATTCAATCTAGAGCTTGTGATTCCTCCAATATCATTATTTGTGTAGTCCAGATTGACTGTTTTAGTCGTTTTTATGATCATTGTATTAAAATTGTAATGTACAGTATATATGTTTTATCTGTGTATGCTAAATTGCACATCCTTATCAGCTGCGGTTTGTGTTCTATGTACCCCTTACTGTGTATATATCCCCTCTACTGTGTATATAGCCCTCTACTGTGTGTGGCTACAGCAGGACCAGGAGCGACTGGACAGGCTGCTCTATGTGCAGGAAACCGGGGCTGTGCTTTCCTCATACCTGCGTTCAAGTGACCTTTACTCATACTTTTCTTCAGAGGCACACACCTGCAGCACAGATGAAAGAAACTGTAAGTATTGAAGGGGACTGATCATGCAGACACTGCTTCTATCCTATGTGTCTGATACATTAAACAGTGGCTTATGCTTTGCTATCTCACTATATGAAGTTGATTTACATGGAGATATGTTCATGAGGAAAATGAGGGATACCTTTGCCACTCAGGTCATTGAATAGGGATGTTTGGCATGGTTCTGTTTTTCCCCCTGTCCCTCCCATCCTCCCTCTGCCGACCAGTCTCACTGGGGACGCATTACCCTTGCACATTTGCAGCCGCTACGATCGATCGTAGGAGACACGATTGGGCTGTATCTCACTCACATTTTAATTATGGAAGAACTTTGTTCATGATTCATATATTCTTCTGTCTTTGCAGTTATATGAATATCATTAACAGAAAGTGAATCCCTATGCTTCTTCCATTGGGATAACAATAAATGTGGAAATAAATATTCATAGGGCAAACTAAATCTGTAAGACAAAGGAGACTTTTGGTTACATCCTTTGCTCAAATAATGCCAAGCCTGCTATCCAACATCAAGGTAAGTATCAATAGCAGGTCCCAATGCTAAATACATTAAAATATATATTTATTTCCCCATTTATTGTTATCCCAATGGGAGAAGCGTAGGGTTTCACTTTCTGGTTTTTCACATATTTATGGCCAATCCTTTCACCAGCAGCATGCTCCTTACACAGAGAAGCACCGTGAATATATATTTGTTTTACATTTTCTGTTGGATTGAATTAAATCCTTAGCAGCACGCTCCTAGAGGGCACCACTATTAGGGTGTGAATAATGTTTTTAGCCAATCCATCTGCAACCGTCCATTGAGCAGCTTGTGGGAAGCCAGTCCCTCCTTTTTCAAGGTATATAATCTCCCAGTAAGGTCCCTGTAAATTCACTTTTCACTCTACTTGCTTACATTTAAGTAGCTTCACTGGTATACACCAGTTTTTAACTGCACTAAGTTACATAAGCTTGCGCTTAGTATATTAACCCTTTCAGGGTATATTTCACAGAACATTTGTATGCATTTAGCATAGGGACCTACTATTGAGACTTACCTTGATGTTGGTTAGCAGGCTTGGCATTATTTGACCAAAAGTCTCCTTTGTCTTACAGATTTAGTTTGCACTATGTATATTTATTTCCCCATTTATTGCAATCCCAATGGGAGAAGCGCAGGGATTCACTTTCTGTTTTTTCACATATGTATGGCCAATTCTTTCACCAGCAGCATGCCCCTTGCACAGTGAAGTGCAGCGAATACATATTTGTTTTACTTATGAATATCAATGTCTACATTTTTGTGAGCTTTTAAAGAATTTTTTTCCTGAATCTAGTTCTCACTGTGCAGCACTGATCTTTCAAATTCCTGTTCTACTTCTATCTAAGCTCTTTGCGGGAGAGACACCCTGTGCCATTTTTATATACTGCGTTGCGCAGAAGAAAGCTATATATTATCCAACAGATATCTTCCACAAAATAAATGTTGTCTATCATGTTAGAAATTAAAGGTATACAGGGATATACTAAATAAGTAAACATTAATAAGGACTAATTGTAGTTAAGTATAAATGTAATACAATAAATAAACTGTTATGTCAAAAACGAATGTTATTAGTTCTTATAAGGAATTTATTCCATTTAAAAAAGTGTGGGGTGGGTTAGGTGGTGAGTAGCATTTTTGTCTGGGCAGGTAGCTTTTTGGGTAATTTGTCAAGCCCTGTATGTGTGTGTGTGTGTGTATATATATACACATACATACATACATACATACATACATGCACACATACACCAGGGAGGGTGAAGGGGGATGGCAGCAGGGTGAGGTTGGGGAGGTGTGAAGTTGTCAAGTACAGCAGTGTGGGGATGGAGTAAGGTGGCAGGCACAGTGGGGTGAGGACAGCAGGAGTTATTCCAAGTATAATTCCTGTCATCATGGGACTTGACTAAACCGAAATATCTGCAGATAAATGTCCCTATTTCTTGATGTAAATGCCAACAAATCAATGGATATACTCATGACACAATTATATTCTAACTCCAATCCACTGCTTAAAAAACCCTCCAACTTTCATGCACACAGTTTTCATTCATTCTCTTTTAAAAGAGGATTTCCCTATTCTCGACTTCTGTGGTTTGTTAGGATCGCGAGTGACAATGATGGGCTACATTATTCTATTAAAAAGTAGTGACATTGTCCTTGAAAGAGGATACAATAAACGAGAAATTGATTTGGTCATTGCTAAAGCTGAGGAGATTGACACACTCTTTAGTCCTATAAATAGCCATGACTGTAGTGACCTTTTTCTGTCAGCACTTTATTAAGTGACTATTACCTTATTAAATGCAGTATTTTAAAACATTGGAATAAATGTCTGAGAAAGCTGTTTGAATAAATGAAGCTCATAAGTTTGCAAGTTCCTGC
Source organism: Ascaphus truei (assembly GCA_036426205.1). Lineage (NCBI taxonomy): Eukaryota > Metazoa > Chordata > Amphibia > Anura > Ascaphidae > Ascaphus > Ascaphus truei. The sequence continues at coordinate 19,500 of WSYH01008293.1, forward strand.
TTGTGAAAAGACAGTTGATGTGTACTCTTCATGGCTGTTCAATTGTGGCATCCTCACCACTGGCTCTTTTTTTTTCACCCTGCACATGGTTAATGATGAGATTCCAATTTATTTTATTTATAAAAATATTTTATCAGGAAATAATACATTGAGAGATACCTCTCATTTTCAAGTATGTCCTGGGCACAGAGTTATAAAAATACATGGTTACATTAAAAGAACAGAGGTTATACAGTCAATTCACAGGCATTTCATGGACAGATACAGTTGGAAAATTGGGGTCAAAGGATGAAGGGGCTGGTGAGTTTCAGATTGAAATAGAGCAGCTTTAACATCACTTTAACATCACCAAACATCAGCGAATGGCAGTAAATGGCTCACACCCTTTAGCTGTCCTTCGGCTGCGCCAAAGGCTGTCCGCCTTTGGGGCAATGCAGATGTACACTTGGGGTGTTGAGATTGAAGCAGCTGTGAACACACAGTTCTTTGTGTTCCAATGAAGCTTTACCTGAACTGGGAGCTTTGTTACGATAATTTTGAAATGTCCCTGTGTATTGCTTTATGAAAATACTCAACAAAGAAAAAGTTATCCCAGTTGTGGGCACTCAAACCCTTGTGGGGTGAATTGATGGTCAAAGATAAAAAATTAGCTTCTAATAAGCCATATAAAATATAGAATAGACAAAACCAATGATTGGATAAAACCTAAAACTAATTAACCCTATTAATGTGCACAAGTGGTGATATGCTCTTGTAAGTCATGTACAAACACAGTTATCTCAATTTGCAACCATAGGGTGTAATAGCAAATATAAAATACAAAATACAGCACCCAACTTATGGTCACAGTGACAAATATTAACTGCGACCTGCTATGTACATAGAAAGTATCACAATCAATGTCTTGTAAGTATTAGGCAAGAAACAACTATATATCTATATATTATTTAATTTAATTAGTACAATCCAAATCTGCCTACATTGCAAAGTAGCTATGTCTTAAGTGAATAGATACGGCTGCAGAGAGCAGTGTGGTAACAGTTAGACACTTTATTACAACAGAAACTAATAAGACACAGAGAGACACCTTGCTCACCGCACTAGAAGATGATAAAGGCGGTGCAAAGGGAAATTAATGTACAAGAACACACAAAGTGGCCAAGAGAGGTCACTGAAAGTCCCTTATAGTTGCACTCATTCCTAAGTCTAATGTAAGTCAAAAAGTGCCAGTAGATTAACTGGTACCAATAGTATTATAATCATGTGTAGACCAACAGGAAAAATAGCCACTAGATCTAATCTATAGCTAGACAGACAATCATGACAACTTTAATACAAATTAAAACACGACGAAATGCATAAAATTACAATCACGATCACATTTCACAGACATGTATTGAAATGGTTGAGCAACCTGCACCCTTGCGAAATAAGAACCTGTGTGTGTTAAGTGTCCAAAATTAAGCAGTTCCCAATTTGTTGTATAAACATCTCCTGGGATAAATAATTCGTAGTATAGAAAAACTTCCCATAACGAGTCATCAGGATTAGGAACTCGTCTGTGGTTTCTTTCCTGTATGTCATATACTGTGGTTTGTGAAACATATGCTAGGATCTCAGATTCTTTGGGACTTAAATTGAGATCCTGTTTGATCCATGTGAGATTTAAAAGTGATATCTCAATCTTGTGACTTTGCAATGTTAACCTTATAGAAGTGATGTATTGTATTGTATGTCTTTATTTATATAGCGCCATTAATGTACATAGCGCTTCACAGCAGTAATACATGTGGTAATCCAATAAATAACAGATAATATAAATAACAGATCATGGGAATAAGTGCTTTAGACATTAAGGAAGAGGAGTCCCTGCTCCGAGGAGCTAACAGTCTAATTGGTAGGTAGAGAGAACGTACAGAGACAGTATGAGGGAGTTCTGGTAAGTGCATCTGCAGGGGGCCAAGCTTTATGTGCCATGTGTTCAGAATAGCCACAGTCCTATTCATATGCTTCTTTAAGCAAGTGTGTCTTAAGGTGGGTCTTAAAGGTGGATAGAGAGGGTGCTAGTCGGGTACTGAGGGGAAGGGCATTCCAGAGGTGAGGGGCAGTCAATGAAAAAGGTTTAAGGCGGGAGAGGGCTTTAGATACAAAGGGGGTAGAAAGAAGACATCCTTGAGAAGAACGCAAGAGTCTGGATGGTGCATAACGAGAAATTAGGGCTGAGATGTAAGGAGGGGCAGAAGAGTGTAAAGCTTTAAAAGTGAGGAGAAGAATGGAGTGTGAGATGCGGGATTTGATCGGAAGCCAGGAGAGGGATTTCATGAGGGGAGATGCTGAGACAGATCTAGGAAAGAGTAGAGTGATTCTGGCAGCAGCGTTAAGGATAGATTGTAGGGGAGACAGGTGAGAGGCAGGAAGGCCGGACAGCAGGAGGTTACAGTAATCAAGACGGGAGAGAATGAGGGCCTGAGTAAGAGTTTTAGCAGTCGAGCAACAGAGGAAAGGGCGTATCTTTGTTATATTGCTGAGGAAAAAGCGACAGGTTTTAGAAATGTTTTGAATGTGAGGGGCAAATGTGAGAGAGGAGTCGAGTGTGACCCCAAGGCAGCGTGCTTGGGCTACTGGGTGAATGATCGTAATTCCAACAGTAATGTGGAAGGAGGTAGTAGGGCCAGGTTTGGGAGGAAGTATGAGGAGCTCTGTTTTAGCCATGTTGAGTTTAAGGCGTCGGAGGGCCATCCAGGATGATATAGCAGAGAGACATTCAGAAATTTTGGTTTGTACAGTAGGTGTAAGGTCGGGTGTTGAGAAATATATTTGTGTGTCGTCAGCATAGAGGTGATATTTGAACCCAAAAGATGTTATTAGGTCACCTAGAGAGAGTGTATACAGAGAAAAGAGAAGAGGTCCCAGGACAGAGCCCTGGGGTACCCCCACAGAGAGATCAATAGAGGAGGAGGAGGTATTAGCAGAAGAGACACTGAAAGTACAATGGGAGAGGTAGGATGAGATCCAGGATAGAGCTTTGTTCCGAATGCCAAGAGTATGGAGAATGTGAAGGAGAAGAGGGTGGTCCACGGTGTCAAATGCTGCAGAGAGGTCGAGTAATATGAGCAGAGTGTAATGACCTCTGTCTTTGGCAGCATGGAGGTCGTCAGTTATTTTAGTGAGGGCTGTTTCCGTGGAGTGAGCAGTACGGAAGCCAGATTGTAGAGGGTCTAGGAGAGAATAGGTGTTGAGAAAATGGAGCAAGCGAGCGAATACAAGACGTTCAAGGAGTTTAGAGGCAAAAGGCAGGAGGGAGACAGGCCGATAGTTAGAAAGACAGGTAGGGTCAAGCTTGCTGTTTTTGAGTAATGGTATGACTGTTGCATGTTTGAAGGAGGATGGAAAGGTTCCAGAGCAGAGGGAGGAGTTAAAAATGTGCGTGAGCGTAGGGATTATAGTAGGAGCAAGAGGTTTTAGGAGATGGGAGGGAATGGGGTCAAGAGGGCAAGTGGTAGAGGGAGAAGAGGCGATCAACAGCGACACATCCTCCTCTGAGACAGTGGAAAAAGAGTCAAGGAAGGCAGGAGGAGAGTTAGGAAGAGGTGTAGGATGGGAGGAAGAAACAGAGGGGATGTTCTGACGTATGGATTCCACCTTTTCCTTAAAATAGTCAGCAAAGTCCTGAGCGGAGATGGAGGAAGGAGAGGCAGCGGAGGGTGGTTTGAGTAGAGTATCAAAGACAGAGAACAGTCGGCGTGGGTTAGACTTGTGCATGTTGATTAGTGAAGAAAAGTAGGCTTGTTTAGCTTGCGAGAGGGCAGAGTTGAAACAGGATAGCATAAATTTGTAGTGAAGGAAGTCTGCGAGAGTATGAGATTTCCTCCAGAGGCGTTCAGAGGAACGAGTGGAGGAACGCAGCATGCGCGTGTGGGAATTTAACCAGGGTCTAGGGTTAAAAGGGCGAGTGCGGCAGAGAGAAAGCGGGGCATGTAGATCAAGAGAGGAGGACAAGGCAGAGTTGTAGTTCCTGACCAGTTTGTCAGGGTCTGTAGCAGATCTGAGAGAGGAGAGGGAGGAGTGTAACGTGGACTCAAAGTCAGGTAAGTGAATAGAGCGCAGGTTTCTGCAGAACCGGGGGGTAGATGGAGGTGGAGAAGTTGAGAAGCGAGATAGAGAGAATGAGATGAGGTGATGGTCAGAGAGAGGAAAAGGGGAAATGGAGAAATCAGAGAGAGAGAAATTTTTAGTGAAAACCATGTCTAAGTAGTGGCCATCCTTGTGGGTGCTGGCTGCAGTCCACTGTTGAAGGCCAAAAGAAGAGGTTAGAGAAAGAAAGCGGGAAGCCCAAGGGAGAGAGGGGTCATCAATGTGGCAATTGAAGTCCCCAAGGAGAAGAACAGGGGAGTCTGAGGAGAGGAAGAAAGAGAGCCAGGATTCAAAGTGAGAGAGAAAGGCAGAAGGGGGATGAGTAGAGGTAGGTGGGCGATACATGACCGCCACATGAACAGGGAGAGGAGAGAAGATCTGGACAGTGTGAACCTCAAAGGAGGGAAAGGCAAGAGAGGGGGGAATAGGAATAGTTCGGTAACGGCAGAGAGAGGAGAGCAGGAGCCCCACACCTCCACCCCTGCCATCAAGGCGCGGAGTGTGGGAGAAGGAAAGGCCACCGTAGGAGAGGGCAGCTTCCAGAGCAGAGTCAGACTGAGTGAGCCAGGTCTCAGTTATAGCAAAGAGAAGCAGGGAGTGAGAGAGAAAGAAGTCATGCACAGAGAGGAACTTGTTAGAGAGGGAGCGAGCATTCCAAAGGGCACAGGAGAAAGGGAGATAGGAGGGAGGGTGGCAGGGGATGGGTATGAGGTTGGAGGGGTTAACACCAGAAGGAGTAGAAGTTGTATGTGGGAGGCGAGGACGAGAGCAAGTAGAAATAAGGCAGGGACCAGGATTGGGAGAGATATCCCCAGAAGCAAGGAGGAGAAGCATGGATAGAAAGAGGATGTGTGAGGATGATTTGTAGGGGTGTGTTTTAGTGCAGGAGGTATAGCTGTGTGGTGACAGAGGACGCAGGTAAGAAAGGAGTTCATGTGAACTGAGAAGTGGGGAAGAAAGGAGAGATGGAGATATATGAATAGAGTTAGAGACATAAGGAGACTGGTGGAAGGAAGTGCATAATTTGAAAATAAGTGCGGTTGCAGCAAATATAAAAAATAAAGGCGGCATCACAGCAATAGTTAAGTGTTGAGATGTGCAGTCTTAGATAGATGATATCCTCTTTTCCAACGTAGATCAAAAGCAGGAATCAGAAGCAGTAGGTGATGTCCACTTTTCCACTTCTTTTTGAACTTCCTTTTTAAACTTCATAAATACTTGAAACATATATACTTAAAAGCATATCTGCTTAAAAGCATGGCTGCAAGCAGCAATGGCTGTTAGGAGTTTACTTATATACTTTTAGAAAGTCACCTGGTTGGCACAACAAACTTAATTAGCACATGTGAGGGTAGTTAAAGCAAATGGTTTTTCTAAGGTGGGTGTTGCCTTGCCTTGCACAAGTGTGAAAGCTGAATTAAATTAAGACAGTAGGGGGATGATTTACAGACAGACAATTAGAATTGTTTGTACTTCAATAGAACTAATACACAAGCATGGGAGGATATCAGGATAGACAGACAATTGGAATATGTTTTTACACCTAAATAGAAACTAAATACACAGCATGGGAGGATATCAGGATAGACAGACAATTGGAATATGTTTTCCTAAATAGAACTAAATACACAGCATGGGAGGATATCAGGATAGACAGACAATTGGAATATGTTTTTACCTAAATAGAACTAAATACACAGCATGGGAGGATATCAGGATAGACAGACAATTGGAATATGTTTTTACCAAATAGAACTAAATACACAGCATGGGAGGATATCAGGATAGACAGACAATTGGAATTGTTTTTACCAATAGAAACTAAATACACAGCATGGGAGGATATCAGGATAGAACAGACAATTGGAATATGTTTTTACCTAAATAGAACTAAATACACCGCATGGGAGGATATCAGGATAGACAGACAATTGGAATATGTTTTTACCTGAGGAAAGAGAAGAGATGAGTGAGTGATTCAATAGTCTTCCTTCCTTTTTAAACTTCATAAATACTTGAAACATATATACTTAAAAGCATATCTGCTTAAAAGCATGGCTGCTAGATCATATATAGAAGTGATGTGATTAAGAATAACCAAAGCTTTGATTTCTTCAGATAACACTGTAATATCTGAAATTGTGTATGAAACAAATGTTATCAGATGATCCCTTAACACCAAAATACCTCTCCTCAATTCTTCATCATTTGAGTCAGAGATTTGGCTTATAACAGAAACAGAATCACTCTGCAGGGGTCCTGTGGTAATAAGAATATCATCGTTATTAAGCAATTTCCTAGTAGATGATTTACTTGAAACCTTACATTCATTCATGAAATGTGTATCATTTTCATAATACACTATGGTATTAATTGTAGCATTTGTACCCCACATTGCGTCTGAGTAGGGCATGTTAACAATATTATGTGTGGTGCACGTGTCATATTCACAGGGTTTATCATCTGGAGCTATTTGTACATTCATCAAATCGCTCATTGCCCTGATTACCGTGTCTACATTAATATGTAAACTATCATTGAGACATTTCTGGAACAGGGAGTAGACTTTATAATTAGGTTTCATAATCATTATTCGCTCCACACACCAAAGGCCTCGTAACCCAGAAAAATGTAAAAATCCTTGATCAATCATTTTCAGTTGCCATTTAAAATAGCCTTCCGTGAGATTGTAATAAAAAGAACAGGGAGTACACCCATAATTGAATACTGTATTGTCCTTATCACAGATTCCTACATCGATCAATTTCTCAAATGTGATACCACACGCATTCTTGAAACCTTTACATGAATGGCTGTAGTATGTAGTATTGGTAAATGTTGCAAAGCATGGTTGAGTGCAAGTGTCCCATGCTGTAGGTTCACGAAACAACATACCATCACCTTTCATATTCCATTCTTTCGGAAGTGCTGCTGTCTTTAGCTGTCCAGTTTTTGCATCTTCCATCACAGCTTGAAGTTTGAGTAACAGTTCATCAGCGGTTGTGGATGGGTCCCACCATACTGAGTAGATACTGTCAGAGCAGAAAACAGCAGAATTATAGGCTTTTACCCCTCCAGGTATTCTGTACTCTTCTTCTTCAGCACCCTCCCAGAATGCCAGTCTAGGATCAATCTGTCTGTTCGGAACAAATCCTTTCTGAGTATTCTGACCTGTATTTAGATAGAAAATAGGGTATTGCTTTTACCTTATATTGTCAATGGTTACACCAGGCCAAGGGCAATGATCAGCTTTCAGCTCCTTCGTTGGCCATTTACGTGTTCCTTGAAAGTCAATGAAATAGCAATGTCCAAATTCAGCATAACAACGTTGTTCACGGTAGCTCTGCTGCTTCCAATGGTCAGGCAGGGGTAGATCATATTTCAGGCTTGTAGATTGCAGCTGTTGCATCTGGGCATTCAGATGTCGTATCACCAGTTTCCTTCCTTCCGGCGTAGTTATACCAGCCTCTTTAGCTAGCACAGTTGAATCAAACAGCACAACCTGTGAAATCCCCAAAGTCTTTCGTTTCTGGATGATAGGTTTAGGAAACGGCTTCCAATACACACCTTGAGGTATACCCACCGACTGTACCTCCACCGGTTTCACATCGTAGTGAAGCCCTCGTTTCATGATTCTTGAGTCTGGTGTGATAATACCGTGTGCAGCTGTGCGTTGCCAGTTGATGATCTCGCCTTCTTGTTTAGTCACAAAATGCCATTGTAACCTGAAAATAACGCTGGCGGATATTGCTAGAAAAGGAAAACAGATTGAGAGACACAAAATAGTCTTAAACAGTTTTTCTTCATGATTACCTTAGCCATTGTTTGATAGGCCTCCCGGAAAATATTGCGTTGATCCGGTATGGCAGGTAACACATGTGTATGTCTTTGGTCATGGTCAGGGAAGTCAGCTACAGCTTGTTGGACCTCACCTGTGTGATTAGTTTCCACATCCTGTGGCCGTGCAGTCTGTGCTTCGAGATACTGCAGCTCCATCGAAGTCTGTGCCAGATATGGTGTCTCCTCCATCTTTTACAGTTTTTTCACTGCAGTGAGCTGTGGGTTTAAGATTGTCTATACTCACAGTCCTTTCTTTGCCTTTAGTATCTCGGATAACAAAGGTACGCTCGTTTAACTTTTTCAGTATCGTGGTTGGTTTCTTCCACTTAGGCTGCAACGGCTTTACCTTAGTAACCCTCTCCTGGACCAAATGTCCAATCTGCGGCGTCCAAGCTTTAGCTTTTTCCCAGGTTGCGAGGTGGCTGTTTTCCTGATTTCTTACGCCAGTCCTTTCTTTGCCTCTCTAGTATCTCGGTAACAAAGGTACGCTCGTTATAACTTTCAGTATCGTGGTTGGTTTCTTCCACTTAGGCTGCAACGGGCTTTACCTTAGTAACCCTCTCCGGACCAAATGTCCAATCTGCGGCGTCCAAGCTTTAGGATTACGTGGTGTGTGGGCGTGTAGGGAAAAAGAATCCCTCAATTCTTGTACAATTATATTTGTTGAGTGTGCTCCCGGGAACGAAATAAGATCATCATTAAACGTGTATTCATAGGAGTACCTATAACAGTTCATGTGGTGTTTTACCAGTTGGTGTGTTAGGAAATATTATTAGACCAATTTGGACCGTAACCAAAAGTGGGTACCACGTGTAGGACGATTAGATAGCATTTTGGTTTAAAACTCGTTTCACCTCATAATTTTTACGTTCACCATACCCGACGACTCGGTGTGGGACGGCAAGCTGTAGGCACTCAATACCTAATATTGCGGCCCATTCCTGGTTTCTGTTGCTTTGAAAGCAGGTCTCCCATCAGAATGAAAGGCCTTGGGCTTAGCTACGCTTACTAAGGAGTTGAGACAAATAATCGATATAGCTAGCTGTCGTACTACGAACGGGGTATAACCACGTAAACCTTGTACAAGCATATCAACACAACCAAAACATGTTTGTAGGAATGTGATGGAGGTAATGGTCCTATGATCTAAATATATTAAATCAACGGCTTGCTCGGTATTGCATTAATAATAAATGGTGGGGTGTCTGATGATTAGGACTGTTTACCAACTGACATGGTTTACAGTTTCTTAAAACTGATTTAACAGTTTTTCTCATATTCGGCCACCAATATTGTGTTTCAGTGTTAACAAAACATTTTCTCCCTAGGTGAGGGTGTCCCACACTGTCATGTGCTTGCGTAGCTATCTGGATTCTGGTGCTACGGGGGGAACAATGAATTCATTAGTATCAATTACAACCATGCAATTATGTCGACTAGTTTAAATGAGTATTTCTTAGGATAACCAGGTGGATTAGGTCTGGTAGTATCCAAGGAAGCATACAAATCTGCATCGAGATGGCTGATTTGACTGTGCCCTGTCAACACTTTGTTAACGGCAAATTTTGATCTACAGTTTGCGCGAGACTATCTGCAAAATGGTTACCCATAGTATGAACCGATGAACCAAGCGATCTATGCGTGGCTCATGTACAATTTCAATATGGCTTTGATCAAAATAGGCCGCAATGGCCTTCCCACTTAGCAATGTGTGTTAGTGGTTTTCTTTTGCATTCAAAAATCCATTTGATTTCCATATTGGGAGATCCTGTGCGGCAACCATGCTAAGTTTGCGGAATCTGTAACTATAAAGTACATGTCCTTTAAACTGTAAAGGCTTCTTCATAGCAAAAGCTAATGCGTGAATTTCTGCAAACTGTGCAGAGGTGATCCCTATAGGTAATTGCCAACTGTGCAGCAGATTCATATCTGCATCATATTAGCAATTCCTGAACCTGCAGATTTGTTTATCCTTCTTTGCTTGGTCCACAGCTGAACCATCTGTGTAAAAATCGTTCGGATGTCTTTGTGTTTCCATGTCACTCCTTCAAAGACGATGGCAAATCATCCAATGTATTAATGGTTTGTCATGACACAAAATTTATTGCGGGATCTTCTATGATAGTATACCACTTAACAGCGGCTTCTTAACGCCTTCCGTCCGGGAATGGCTGTTTCTGCAATGGTGATAGTAAAGCTACTGAAGTGTACTGCTGCGACACACTTATTCGAGCAAGAGTTA
>WSYH01008294.1:0-29714 GCA_036426205.1 Ascaphus truei
CCGCCTTTTTTCCCACAGGATTGTTGACACTCAAGTCCCATAGTGGTCTTAATGTATCCAAGGCAAGGCCTACTGGCCGCAAATGATGACTAGTCTCTCGAATTCGAGCAGAGCGTCAAAGGGATCTTCCATCCCAGGGGCAGAACAACAGAAAAGGGTCGTCCTGAGATTAGAGGACAAAAATGACATTTCACCCCGGCAGCCATGTCAAAGGCTTGTAGCTGTAGTGCCCAATGTCGTGCAGTGTCGAAAGGCCAAAAGATTTTATCTTGAATTTTAAATGGGGTATTGAGACAAGAAAACAGCTAATTATCCACTGTGTAGCGCAACACCTTCGTGAATCATGGATACAGTTTTGGGCACCACTCCTTAAAAAGACATTATGGAACTAGAAACAGTGCAGAGTGATCGTAAATGGAGAAAATAAAGGGGATGGATTCACTACTTGGGTGCTGCCCCAAGTAACTGTGCTCTTCAACTCCGATCCCCCACAGTAAATCCGGGTCCCAGTTCGCTACGTTGTCGCGCACCTTTTCCCAGCGGGCGCTGACAGGTTTTCAGGCAGGCAGGGAGGATTAAGATCGGCGTTTGGCGGACGGCAGGCGTGCCACGGCCCCCGCCGGGCGTGTTCAGCCAATGTAGGCGAACCAGCGTGAGGGTCATAATCCACGCCCTTGCCAACCCAAGCCCACGCCACGCCCACCTCGCTCCCGTCGCAAAGCGCTCTCCCTCCTCCCCCTCGCCCACGGCAGAAACCCCAGACCTCAGATCGCGGTGCAAGCGCTGTGCACGCGCCGCCACCGCCCCACCCTACCGGGCTCGCGTGCCACAGTTGCAGACGTAGGACCGAAGCCCTTAGTGAAGGAAGGCTAGCACAATTTTATTGATTTAGGTTTACATTTTCAAAGAGGAGCTAATGAGGATAGAACTATATACACATATCTTCAGGTGTCAATACAAGGAGATTTCAAAATAACTATTCACCGCACCACGGGCAGTACAAAGGACTACAGGTTCACCCCCTTAAAGGTTGGGGAAGGGATTTGACCACGCAACAAAAGAAACGTGTTATTTAACAGTAAGGGCCGTTACAATTGGAAATTCATTACCCATGGATGACTGTGATGCAGATACATAGATTTGTTCAAAAAAGGTGAAAGGTTGGATTTTTTTTTTTAGACAAGGCAAAGGTATAAAGGGATATACCAAAATAAGTAAACATTGGGATGGATTGATTGTGTTCCAGGGTGTGACGTAACTTATGAATTGCCAATTGGGAGTCAGGAAGGAATTACTTTTTCCCCTTATGAATATTCCGATAGATATTACACCTGGGGTTTTGTTTTGCCTTCCCTCTGTACATATGCTGTAAGTACAAATATAGGATAAAGTATCGTTGGGTAGAAATTTAGCGTAGGTTGAACTTGATGGACGTACGTCTTTTTTTCACCCTCAACTTAAATGTAGCCGTAACCTGGGGGAGGGGGCGCTGGGGGAGGGGGTCCCCAGAGCCTTTAAAAAATAAAATAAAAATCCTTAGAATTACTTTGTGACGTTCGTCTGTCACAGGCGACAGGGCTCTACCACACGGATCAAACAACCAGACAGGGGGCAACGGAGATTAACTAAACAGGGTTTATTTCAGCCGGAGCCCAGCAGACGGTAAAAGTAGTGCTCACCACAAACAAAGCGTGACCGGCGGAAGGGCGAGCGGGGGCTTGGGACTAGTAGCACCAAACCTCCAGCCGCGTGACACGTCTGCGGTGTTTAAGATTGGCCGAAGTAAGAACCGGTCGGGTTTGGTAGAGGTAAGGAAGTGAGTCGGGGTTATTTTTCCTGAGGTGTCGGGTTGAGAGAATGCCGATGGTCCGAAGGGACTGGGGTGTGAGAGATTTAGAGAAAGACCCGGAAGTCCAGTAGAATAGCCGAGGTTCAGAAACAGAGGAGCTAGGAACCGGAGGAAGACAAGACCAGACTTGAGGCAAGAGTACAGTGAACACTACGCACGTAGTTAGTAGGTTTGTGCTTCCAGCCGATTTGCCAGAGGGCAGGCCTGAGCAGGACAATGAGTTAAGGCTGAGGCAGACCGTCAGTAAGTTACATAGAACAGGAAAACCCGGGCGCTCTTCCTACGGAGTGTGTATATTAAATGGGTGAAATGCAATAAGTATTACAAACCTTGAAATTGTATACAAGGTCTCCCTAATGCGTCGTCTCTCCTAAGCTTGACCCCAAAAGGATCTATCCAGGATCCTTGTTGGTACAGTTAACAGCAAAGAAAGGGGGAGCACGGTAGAGGAATGGTATTAGGCTATGTAATAACCTTTAATAAATGATGGCGGGGAGTAATAAAATGCCTTTTGAAATGCTTCCAATCAAGGTTTCTCTTGTGTTTTTTTCTTTCTTTTTTTTCTGCTATGGTGTTTCGTTCTTCTCGGATACCAGGTATATTCTTAGTTCGCCGACGACTTTTATTCAGAGACGTCGCCCTCGGGAACCAGATTAAACAGGTTAAGACGAGGTAGTAACAAATAAATGGGTTGGGTTGTCGGTATGCTATGATGTAAAATAAGAGCAAGCAATCAACTGCGAGTCACTACCACGGACACAGTGGTCGAGTGCAAAAAACCTATGGGTGAGGCAAATCTTATTTTCACATGGAGGGGGTGACCGAATTCAGTGTCTTATAAACACATGCAGTGGTGGTGATAATAATAAATAAAACATATAATATATAGATAAATGATGGCTCCACGGCCTTGTGTGAGTAAGCACACAACATGTATCATTCTCAAGAAACTTCTTTTACTCCAATGTTGGCTTTCCAAGTATAGGGCAGTGGCGGGACGCTCCTCCCCTTTAGTATGAGAAACGAAGTAACCGTCTCAATTGCCAGAGATACCATCTGTATTCATAGACATTAAAAATACTTAAATAAAACCAAAAAAAAATAAACGAATAAAAGATAAAGCCAGTCTTAAGGATCAGATATGTCGTAGGGCGCGTGGCACGCAGACTAACTGCCTCCGCGTCCGGATATGGTGCTTGCGTTCCTGGTGTCCTACTCCTCGACGGGCTGTTGGATGTCCCAAAATGCTAACACGAAGCTCCAACAACGGTCACCCTCCATTGTGAAAAAAAGAAAAGATTGCCTTCCCCCATCAGGTTGCACTCAACTTGTCCTGTGTAGTGGACTGCAGTGATTGCTGCTTTTAGATTACATCATCGCCTGACACCCAATACCATTATTTTGTACCTCTTCTTAAAACGTTTGTTTATTAATTCAATTTTTGCCTTCGAGGGCGACGGTCTGAATGGAAAAGTCGTAGGACGAACCTAAGAATATACCTGGATCTTGAAGAAGAAGAAAAACCACCATAGCAAAAAGAGACCACAAAAGAAACCTGATGGGATGCATTTACACAAGGCCGTGTAAAGTTGTGTTTCCATTTTTATTACCACCCACATCATTTAATTAGAGGTTATACATATCACTATACCATTCCACTACCTACCTTGCTCCCCCGCGGGCTTCATTTCTGTATCCATCGTCCGTACGGTTGACTGTGTTAGGCTTTTCAGATGCATGAGGACAGTGTGGGGGGAGGATCCTGAAGTGACGGTGATGCGGGTGCTTGTTGCGCGCTGCACCACTCACCGCATGTGCACGCTGCGCGCCGGGGTGATGTCACCGACATCGGCGCAACCTGGAGGCGGACCAAGGAAGCTGTATTTACAAGCCCGCGCAGGAGGCGCCCCCTTATGATGGGGCTGGTAGCCAGGGAGAGAGGAGGAGAGAGCATACAATCACGTGGTGAGGAAGGAGGGGCATAGGGTCCGATACGAGTTGAGGTAGGACGTAGCGATTACCGAGTCGTCGCCGGATTATGGATCCTGACAAGGACCACAGCACTGTCACCTTTGGTGGAGCGGTACCCACATCAAAACGGGAATACAGGTGGAAGTCCTAGCAGTACTAGGTGCCCTGGTTTGCCACCGAAATGGCTTAGGCCCGCGCTTATGTAGTTGCCACGCGAACGGCGGGTTAGTGAACGTCGCCTCCCGTAGCAAAAGTTGTGTATTTCGTTTCAGTGACGTCGCTGGCACAGGATGAAGTATTGTTCAGAGCCTGTCAAAATGTGGAGACAGTTCTGCTGAAAAAATAATTTAACCCTGCTACAAAAAAAGAAATTCCGCTCCGTTGCGCTTAGCTAATAGTTGGCTGGCGACTGAGTCAATTGTTGTTGTTTTCTAACGCCGTCGCAGGAGCACTATAAAGCGCAGCCTTACCCGGCGCTTCTTCCACTCCATGGGTGGTGGATCGGAAACTGCAGGATCCGCGCTGGATGCGTGTCGCAGGCACGCAAAGTTGAAATCTCCTGCTTCGAGAAGGCTCGCAGCCTCGTTCGGTGGGTCTGGTGTCCAACACTCGGAGAACACTATTTATATCATCTCCACTCGCCAGGTCCAGAATAGATCTGTGTGAACGTAGATCGGCGCCGCCTTTTTAAAGATCCTGTCTCCATAGGAAGTAGAGAAAGTGCGACCAATCACGCACGGATGCTCGTGCAGCAATCGCAGAGTGAGCCTACAATAGGCCAATCAGGGCAGCGGGAGAAATTCAAAACTAACTAACCACTGAGACCTGAGTCAGTGGGTCCCTTCAAACATCAGGGTCCAGTTTCACACCGGATCTCCCGGGGAGATGGATGACATGCGGTCTGTCTGACCTGGCCCTGCCCTCAGCCACAGTTCGCCCAGTCCTTAGTACACACCGCCCCCCCCAATACCTGCTAAGACATTTCTCCAGACGCGTGGGCTAACAAGGTTTCTCAGCCTGCGTGTACGGAGGACCACGCTATGCGAAACACATTTTTGTTTTTTATGGGCTAGTACATTATACACAGAAAAAGAGAGGTTTACACATACAATTCACATAATATATTGGCTGACACAGCAATGCGGCAGTGGCGCGCAGCGGATCAACATTGCTGAAGGCTTCAGTCGCGCCCGTTTAGACCCACGCGTGCGACAGCAGCACGGGGGGTGCGCGCGGTCCAGTCAATCTGATTCCTGGCGCGACGGGCAGTCACGTTCGCACAAGGAGGCGGAGTCCACCTCCGGGATGTCACAGGCACGGCACCCCCCCCATGGTCATCTACCTTGCCACAAAAACGCTCCCGCTTAATGCGGGTGGCGTCACTTGCGCGGGTCTTTGCTGCATGGACGCAGCCTTCCTCGGGATTCGCGTTAAATAAAACTGTAGAAGAGCATGGCCAGCAAACCCAATCACAGACGGCTGATTCAACGTTTTGGTGTCTCATCATGCTGGCGCCTTGTATCCCTTTTAATGTAATGCTCAATTCATTTGCTAGGTGGCGCTGTTGTGATTAAAATGCAATTTCCTCCTGTGCTTAAGCTTATGGCTGCCGATTACAGCTGGTTTTCAGCACAGGCCTGGGATAAAGAAGTGCAGAGCCAGTAAGACTTACCCACAGACACTCTGTTTGACCCTTCGGGTCACTTTAGTGTGAGGCTGATTTATACTGGCTTTGCCAGTGTGAGTTTGTTGGACGAAGTTCAACAAACAAAGAATTCGGAATACATTGTAGTCTTTTTTCTTTTATCAGTGATCAGTATTATGTTGCTAGCTGGTCCTCTGTCTGTCATCCTGTGGTGAGAAGGGATAGACCTCAATATCCCATAGCCACCTTTTCTGTGTCACGGGCACCCGGCGGTGGGAGGGACAGACTTCATGTCCCACTGCTCCCTTCTGTCTTTCACTCTTCTGTGACAGGCATGTCCCATAGCTCCTGCTGTCTGTCACTGTGTCACCCTGTGGTGGGAGGGGAAGACTTCATGTCCCACTGCTCCCTTCTGTCTTTCACTCTTCTGTGACAGGCATGTCCCATAGCTCCTGCGTCGTCACTGTGTCACCCTGCGGTGGGAGGGACCAGACTTCATGTCCCATACGCGCCCTCCTGTCTGTTCACCCTGTAGGGGGAGGACAGATCCAATGTCCATAGCTCCCTTCTGTCTGTCACGGGGTCACCTTGTGTTGGGTGGGGAGGACAGACTCCATGAGCTATAGCTCCTTTTTTATACTTTGTGCCGGTCATGGAATTGTGAACTTAATACCAGTTCCCGTGTTTCCCTTTTTTTCAGCCCTGTCATACAAAGGATCCGCACTGAATGTGCTGAACCCTTTGTGGCTTTTGAGCAGTGCCTGAAGGAGAAACCAGACGTCGGTGGAAAACTGCTCCAAACACGTCACGGATTTCCTTAAGTGTGCACAGAATGTCAAGATCACAGAATAGGTAATCAAGACGTTGAAGGACAACATGTTAGAACTTCCGGAAAACTGGGGACATTTACCCTCCTCCCCTCTGATTCAGGAAACTCAGAGATGAGTATCTCACCAACTACAGGAACACACACCCCTCTCTCCTCCAGAACAGGGAAATCGGGGACACAAACTTCTCACTGAATACAGAAACTCATACTTCTCCTCCTGAGAGCAGGAAAATCAGGGACACAACATCTCATCGAAAACACTGTGGGATCAGACACATACCTCTTTATACAGCTACACCAGGAACAACAAACTTCTTGTTCTTGCTCCTATCCCTGACCCCCCTTGCACACTTGCCCCTCCCCATTCCTGACACTGAGGGCATGTGCCCATCACCCCCTTCTCATGCGCCAGTTCTCAATCTCCATGACATCATTGTGTTTTCACAGGTCTTCCACATACGCGATGGAGCAATTAAGTTCATGCCCGAAACGCAAGTTCTCGTGACCCGAACGCTCGGTGAGAAGATCCTGATTCTCTGTGGTGACGGTGATTCAGAACACTTTCTTCCACAAAGTGAACATAATGCTCAAGGATTTCACTGGCGCCTTCCGAGGTCCAAACGTCACTTAGCAACTCGTGGATCATTTTACATTTGTCGTGGTTTTTGATACCAATGTTAAAAGAGTAGATTTGAGTTGCAACAACACACACACACCCAGCAAGCTCAGAACCCAAACAACCACACCCATATCCATGTGCGTAAAAGGAGAGTTTCTGGGATTGTGACTTCATGTATACAAACACAAGACAAGACGCCCCAATGCTTCAACAACACAATCACAAATTCTATAGATAATACTTATCTGTGTTCTCGTAAGTAAGGGTCAAATTCCTTGTCAAAGTATTTTCAAGCCTGATAACCAATGCAAAGATTATACCCTTTTACAGGTCCTAACATTACCTGCAAACCAAGGAACCACACTCGAGGATTTCACTGTTCCGCTTACGAGGTCCAACGTCTTAGCAACTTCGCCGATCGTTGTACAGTTTTGCGTTGCGATACAAGTACAAGAGGTTGATTTGAGTTGTAGAAGTGGTGACGAATAAGTGTTCTGTTTACATTTGGATTCTGTGAGTGTATTTAACATCCTATTTATTGGGGCCATAACGGGATGAGACCTTTCTTCCGCTGCTTCACATCCGCTGGCGTTTGGCCCCTAAGTAAGGGATTATCGTTCGCATTATGGGGTTAACTTCAGGGGGCTTTAGCGTAAGTGGTTAAGCTTTGTAGTGTAAGGTTAGGGAGATCTTAAGAGGCGATCTTTATTTGTTGTATGCATCCTTTGATTACCTTTTTATTGAAAACTGATTCCCTAGGGTGCCGATCGATGTGTTTCTAACCTTAGTCGATCAGCAAAGATGCTGTCCCAGGGTTTACTAAATGGTCCGCTTTTCATTTCAAATCAATCCTTCAGTCACTATACCCAGCAGCTACATGTATGTTTATATGACGAAGGTAACATTGTCTATTATTTGTAGTCAGTGTAATCCAGCAGACTACATGTGTCCTTTATATTACTACGGTAACTTTTATCTATTGTTACAGTTTGCAGCTCAAACTGCTGGGAACATTAGCAACAAATGATCACAATAGTGAAGTGTTGCGAAGATTTTGCGCTGCTGGGGAGGTGGGCTAAAACCTGCTATAGAAATCACAGGATGATCAGTGTATTAAAACGCATTAAAAAGGCATTAAGAGTGTAATAATAAAACAATCAGTAAGTATTATCTAATGGTACAGAAACAGATTTTATGTATGTAGTGATTTGCCACGGATTGCTCCTTTAAGGTCAAGGGTTTTTAGGGTAAAAAATTCACATTAGGGGTTTTCAGGGTATGATTAGGGGTTACGGTGGACGTTTCATGGGGGCTAAATGTCCCCGGCGGCAAAAGATTTAGACGCCGCCTAAAGCAACCTGAATTGACTCCTCTCAAAGATGTATGTACTGTAGTATGATCGATCTTGTGTCCCCAGATTAAGGCGGAGGAAACTCTATTTCTATTATACAGGGTTATTTACAGGGGTTAAGTAACACAATAGGCCACCATCCTTAAGGATAAAAAATCATAAAAGTAAAGTCCAAGCTCCTATCAGGAGACTAAATCTAAACAACAGCTTCCTCTCTTATTGTCGCTGGCCAAATAAACTGGTCCTTAGACAACCAAATATACATCATTTAGTCCTTATCTGATGTGGTTTTAGGGAAATCCCTTCCATGATAGTCCGAGAAAGCACTCTCAATCCAATGTCCTGGACAGGACATTCCTGCTTCCACACAGCGGCAACGCGTCCTTGTTCTTTCCTGGAGTGCCACCCAGGCAGTCCCACCTAACCATATCCACAAGCCTAGGGGGCTGTGCCAGCCAGCTTCCTTCTGGCTGGGGAGAAGCCTCTCTTTCCTCCCCCCCTCCCCTTCTCCTGGGGAAAGCAGTCTCTCTCTGTGTACAGCTCTGTCTGCCTTTTACATCCTGCTCACTCAGGAGACCAGGCTGATTGCTGATTTGCTGCACCTGCAACAAGAGCCTCTCCAGGGGAGGTTAATCCTGTAGTGCTGGAAACCACACTAGCTGCAACACTCTAGCCCACACAGATAGTGACTTCATACATACCCCTCTCACCAGCATCACTGTCCTGTGAGTGCCAGCCTCTTTATCGGAGGGTCCGCATCCATCTCTCTTCTTTTCCTTGTCTTCCAGTTGACGAGGCTTTCAACTTTCCCTCTAGTTTTACTTCATCTTTCCTTTACGCTTCTTGCCTAGAAGGGTTTTTAAACCAATCCTGTGGAAACCGTCTTGTGGGCTAACTTGCAGTTTGGCCTTCTCTTGTGAAGACCGTAACTCCGCTTCAGCGATGATGGCTTCTGGACCTTTCTCCATCAATGTACATTCAGCGGTTTGAGACGTAGAGACTGGTCATCCACCACAAGTTTTTGTGTGTGTGCTAGACAATTTTGCGTTGGCTGCATCACTATATTGGTTAGCTTTTCCGTCGGCCACCTGGGGGACTTGTAGCCGGTATGACCTCCCATTAGTTGGGTTCCAATGTTCTCTTCCGGAACATCTTTCCATTTCTTTCACTCCCACGACGATCGGGTTTCTGGTTCCACACCATTTTACTCCAGACTTCAACTCGGCGGATTCTCATAACCCAAATTGCAATTACAGTCGGCAGACTTGTAGGCTTGGGCCTTTCTTTCGGGATTCCTTAATTTACTCCGGGAGTATTGTTGGAAATCCGTGGGTCTTTCTCGGCATATACGATCACGGACGCCTTTGCAAGGAATCCACTTTGGAACCTGTGGGCACTGCAGGTACGCCTGGATTCTTACGTGTGCTACTCCATTGCAACTTGGTCCTTTCATTTCCGTGCCTTGTGGAAAGCAGACTGTAGTACTGCAAAGGCATTGCAGTTACGCTTAACGAACGCACAGCTTGTCCTCAGGCGGATTCAAACTTTGCGATCTCATTTTGTATTTAAGCTGTGTCTTCCCCCCCCCCCCCCCCAGCTCTCGCTTGTACCCTTGTCTTCACAGGCATAGGTCTCTGTGAGATAGACCACTTGGGTATGCCAATACCTTTTCCTGCAGTGGAGAGGTATGAGCAAATTTACAGTGCTTATTAATGTGTAGGAGATTGCTTTCTAAACCCAAATACAATCACCTTTTTTAAATGCTATCTGGGTAGAGAATTTCTTATTTAATTATATTTATCATGCCACTTCAGATTTTAAACCAAATGTATTATCCCAAATGAATTTTACATAGTAACGCTCTAGTAAAGCATACTAGCATTAGAAAGCGTACATGGTTTTTTAACTTGCAAGTATTACAGTTGGTAATTGTACCACACTATCACCAGCATGGTTGATTTGATTTACTAATTCGAATTGAGCCCTATATAAGCAACTTAGCATGAACCTGACAAAGAATTACGATATGCAAAACGCGTAGGTCATGCAAGGACGTGGAGTTTTTTTTTTTTGACCGCACACGGCCACCGCAGTTCACCTGGGCGCTCTGGACCTAGTCATGTTGACCGACGCGGGAGCAGGAGAGCACTGTCAGAGTGCAGGAGTCGACTGCGGTGTACCGGAGGCGGCTCTTATATGAGAGTTACTTGTTACTCACATTTTTTTTAATTTAATAAATTGTATTTTTATACTGTACCGGCGGTTGTCATCCTTTACATCTTTATGGAGCCACTGGCGAGGTGAGGACGCAGGTGTTTGTGTTTTGACCTTACCCACACTGAACGAACAGAAGAAGCCGACATCTGAGAGGAGGAGCCAATACTACACGCAAAGGAACCACTTGTAATTTGGTATCACACATGGCCGTGTGAGTACAATAGTCTGTTTTATTTCGCCCTCACCACCCCGAGAGCGTCTCTCATTCTGATCACATTGATGTAAATTTTGGTATCGACCACTCTTGCGCCTCCCGACTTTGTTTTTGTTTTTTTTACTGTGTGAGACACCTGTGCTTTACTGTTAAGCCGAGCCTCATTCTGTTTTTAACTCTACTGCCATCTTTTCCATGGACTCCTTCTGTGATCCAAGTGTCTGTTTTAGGTTGTAACCTTTTTTTTTTTTTCTCCAACTTCATCTTTTCAGACAACGTTTTAAATGCTGACCGTAAGTCTTTGCAGACCTTTCTCTTGCAGATACTGTAATCTCAGTACTCTAATCTAAATTCTCCGTCTTTCGAGCTCTTCTCTTTTCCTGTGGTCAAGGCACTGGTGCTGGTGATGGATTTCTGTAGAGCAGCCTTTTCTTTCTCAAACGCTTTCTTATTAAGGGTCATCTCTTTCCATCTCTAGCAGGGATTGTGAGTACTAGCTTTCCTCTTAGCTTCTTCCCAGCTCCTGTGCAAGTTTGAGGTTGTCCTCCGCAGAGTTGCAAGTTGCGGATGTGGGTTCAGCTGTCGGCTTTATCTCTTCCGCTACCTTTTTTTTGAAGTCTTTCTCCGTTTTGACGCCTCCTGCTTTCAGAAGCTCAGCAGTCTCTATATCATATTGCTATTGAGTTTTTGTTAACAAAACACAGAACCCCAGTAAGCTCTTTTGGGAACCCCTGAGCCCCACAAATATATTATGTTATGTGTCAAAATTGAGTGCTATTGAGCGTGGCATATGTATACAACAGACGACAGAGAAGCCCAATGCTACATCCAACATGACGAAATACACAGTAAAATACTTATATATTCTCTTGAAATAGGGTCATTAGTTTAACCCTTTGGCCAAAGCGTTGTAAGCTTGCGAGCCACGTCAAGGCAGACACTGTTCGCAAATCCTAACACTACCGATAAAATACTATTTTATCTGGTAGTGTTAGGACTTGCGAACAGGTGTCTGCCTTGACTGCTCGCAAGCTTACAACGCTTTGGCCAAAGGGTTAAAACTAAATGACCCTATTCAAGAGAATATAAGTATTTTACTGTGTATTTCTGTCATGTTGGATGTAGCATTGGGCTTCTCTGTACGTCTGTTGTATTGAGTTTTGTGACCTGATTCTCAGCCTGCCTGTAAGGATCTGTGAAGGCTCCGCCCCGCCAAGGCCCCGTTGTGCCTGATTTGGTTCAGCTTCTCTCTGCTGCAGCAGCAAACCGGAATCTGATTCGCTGAGCCTCCTATTTAGGTCAGCCCTTCCACAGGAAGTTGGCTGAGTATAAGCCGTTGTGACGGTTGCTGGTCCAAGCACTCTGCCTTGTCTTGCCTCGTACCTTGAGTTCGCGCTCGCTCCATCCTCGACCTCAGCTCCCTAGCGACTACCCTGGTTTCTCCAACCCTCACCTCGCTCCCCTACAACCTACCCTGGTTTCTCCAACCCTGACCTCAGCTCCCCTACGACTACCCTGGTTTCTCAATCCTCGACCTCGGCTCCCCTACACTACCTGGTTTCTCCAATCTCACCTCGGCTCCCCTACGACTACCCTGGTTTCTCCAACCCTCGACCTTGGCTCTCCTACGACTACCCTGCTCTCTCCACCTCGACCTCGGCTCCCCTACGACTACCCTGCTCTCTCCTCTCCAACCCTCGACCTCGGCTCCCCTATGACTACCTGCTCTCTCCAATCCTCGGCTTGCCTTTAACGATTTCTACATTCTCCTACCCTGACCGGCTATCCACGACTACGAACCTGCACACCGGACGGACATGACCTCGTGTCGCTATGTTGTGTTTGCTAATCCCCACCTCGGCCTCGCGGTCCTGTCCGATTGTGGCGAGCATCCGGTTCACCCACCGATTTCCTGTCCTGGTTGTTCTTTTCAAACGCCAATTACTCTTGAAGCGTTGCATTTTTATTGCTAAATCAACTCTCCACAGTATTTCATTGTGCATCTGTTTCATGGTATCACAAAGAGCATTCAAGACCAGCTATTTGCGTTTTCAGAGCTTGAGCTATCCTATCCTTCTGCACTTCTTTTCTCCACTCAGTACAGTTGCCTGTTCAGCTTCTTTGGCGTTGTCTCGATTCCCACACTCTCAGCTGATTCAGAGACTTAAATCCGTTCCTTTTTTCTATTTCTGGCCTGCAGTGCCAGTGCTTCCTCCCAGACCTTACCCAGCTGCAGCCTGGCCCTCTCCTTGGCCGTGGTCCAGCAGCTGCGGGCATTGTCCAGCTCGGTCTCATAGCGCAGTCGCAGGCTGCCACCTGACGGAGTGACACCACCTCCCTCCTCTCCTTTTTGGAAAGCTGTATCTTGAGCTCAGCAATCTCTCCTGCAATTTGATCATGAGAAGTCGGCGAGTCTCTCCAGCTCTTGTTGACTCCCTGTAGGCTGGAAAGCACACAAACTGCACCACTCCAGCCCCGTACAGTGACTGTGTGTGTGCACGCAACACATGCATATACACATACACACACCACACTTTTTTTTACTGTCACATACGCTTACTGTCACACACATACAATATATACACACACATACACACACACACACCACTTACTGTCACACACACACCACTGTCGCAACACTAAAGCAGCAACCCATCTAGACGCCTACATTGACGCCTATAATGTTAGTATTTTGCCCCCTTCAGCATGTCCTGCTCCTTTTTTATATTTAATGTTTTCTTTTAAATCCTGTTTCCTCTCTTTTCTCTAGCGTTCGAGTTACCATGGTAACTTTTTTAAGACTTCTCTGTGGGGGGCGGCGCGCACCATTTAATCTCCCCAGCGTCTAATATTTCAAATGCTTCTTCTCTCGAACATGTTATAATAAGTAAAAAATAGTGTTGGAAATGTCAACTATTATCTCATAAGTAAGTTTTAAAAAAAATGCTAAAGGCAGTCAGTGTAGACTACTACTGTAAAGCTACAGCTCAAGCATAATCGTAAAGTGTTTTTAATACCGTTCTCTACTATAAGAAAATACCTGTAGCTTTTAAATGAAAAAAATAAACTTTTAAAGACATTTTTAATGTATTCTTATGCAACAGGCATTTTTGTTCCTATAGCAACCATTTACACAGTCACTCCCTCCCCTTCCCCTTCTGAAACAGCATCACCTTTTTAAGCCCTGCCCTCTCTGAGTGAACCAATTGAATCTAGTGCCAGCCTGGTCACATGATCTTCCTCACAGAACTTTGGCTGTCAGTGCAGCAGAAGATTAGAAGGGGGGGGGGGGGGGAAGAATCCTGCTCAGCTGAGAATAGTTACTTGCTAGAGAGGTGCTATCAGGGATAACAAGCATGTATACAAATGGAAGGGAAAAGATCCCTAAACGATGCACTCTACTTAATCAAAATAATAAATTGTTTGTTTTATATACGGTAAACATAGAAAAATTATTAAAACCTAAGGGGATGTGCTGTAGGAAATCCTATATGTGGATTCCTCTATTGTCGAATGGCATAGGTAATTCTAACCCTAGAGTAGCCAATCATGCTAGGTGTATCTTGCAATGCAAGATGTGGAATTAAACACCTACACGTTAATACAGTATATACAGTTGCTGAGACGGGTCCCTACAGGGTTGTGGCATAAATATACAGTAAGCCTGCTGGGTGTAACAATATATGCTTAATATCAGGTGACACTAGCTTAATATTCAAAGCGTGGCAATGTCATCAAAATGTGCCTGTGTACAATGCATAACACTCTAGCCTACACACATAAGCTCAGTAGAAACCCAGCATGTAAAAAGCCCCAGTGATCTGTAAAATGATCTATCTGGGGATATATGTTGCCGGATCTACTCACAGTAACCTATTGTATCTGCGCATTTGCAGACACTCCTAATTGCTGGCATATAGCTCAGCATACACTCGTAGTGGATAGTAATCACTGCTGGACATCCATACCCCAATCCCGCTATCTCTAGCTAGTTGTATCCACATCTGTGGCCCACATCTTTGTTAAAACTGTATAGCTCTATTTTGGCAGAAGTTCCATTCATCAGGAACGAAACGCGCGTCGGGATGACGTCACAGTGACGTCGGGTGTGCAACAGACGCATAGGTGTCTGTTTACAGTCTGTTTACAGTCTGCCGAAATTTACAGTCTGCCGAAATAGAGCTATACAGTTTTAACAAAGATGTGGGCCACAGATGTGGATCCCACTAGCTAGAGATAGCGGCATTGGGGTATGGATGTCCTGCAGTGATTACTATCCACTACGAGTATATGCTGAGCTATATGCCAGCAATTAGGAGTGTCTGCAAATGCGCAGATACAATAGGTTACTGTGAGTAGATCCGGCAACATATATCCCCAGATAGATCATTTTACAGATCACTGGGGCTGTTTACATGCTGGGTTTCTACTGAGCTTATGTGTGTAGGCTAGAGTGTTATGCATTGTACACAGGCACATTTTGATGACATTGCCACGCTTTGAATATTAAGCTAGTGTCACCTGATATTAAGCATATATTGTTACACCCAGCAAGATTACTGTACAGTATATTTATGCCACAACCCTATAGGGACCTGTCTCAGCAACTGTATATGCTGTATTTACGTGTAGGTGTTTAATTCCACATCTTGCATTCATTGCAAGATACACCTAGCATGATTGGCTACTCTAGGGTTAGAATTACCTATGCCATTCGACAATAGAGGAATCCACATATAGGATTTCCTACAGCACATCCCCTTAGGTTTTAATCATTTTTCTATGTTTACCGTATATAAAACAAACCATTTATTATTTTGATTAAGTAGAGTACAGCAGAAGATTACCCAGGATGCATTTAGTGAGCTCTCAAGCCTAATCTTCAGTGACCGATTACAGGAGAACGGATCGATCAGCAATTTAGCTAATCACTTGTCAGTGTGTAGATTGTATTGATGCACATATTGAATAAATGGAAGGAAAACAAATTTAAACTACAGCTTGATCTGCAACTTTAAAAGTGCAATTCTTGTTAGCTCTCAAAAATCAACATTTGAATAACTCCATTTAATTAGCGGCATTCAACCAAAGTAACCCTTTCCCTGCCGGAGGGACCTGCAACATATTGCAGAACAATATAACAACCAAGTTGATACGGTATTTTGTGCTTCCTTGTCCGTGGATAAGCGTTACAAGCTGTGTAAGGCCGCGATTATAGTAGGCGCGCGACTGTCGCCCGAGCGATGGGGAGGCTGATGCGTCACGAGACTGGTTCGCTCTCATCGGCTGAACCGCTCGCGCGCACTACGGCCGGCCCGCTTCAACTGCTGCACTTTGTTTGCGCGAAATCTCCCGCCCCGTCGCGCCTACTATAAACGCGGCCTAACGCAGGAGTCTGCTTCTGGGAATTCGCGTCATAGGGGTTAGAAAGTTAAGTGACACACCCGTGTGCTTGTTTGCATGTCCCTTTTACCCAGAAGCCCTAGCTGCAGCTTACCCACTGGGTAACATGGCAATGGGGTGAGTGAAGCAGGTTTGGGATCCCGAGTTCTCTGTCTTGGGCTGCCAAGTGTAATCATTGTTAAAGTCTCCTGAATAGGCGGTCTCGTGCGGCAAAATGGTGTCCCGTTCAAGGAGATGCCCTGCTACCTATGAACAAAACGTAATACATGTTTATTTTGTTTTTTAAATCAAACTGTGTACATTGCTGCTTTTTTTTAAGGATTTGGTTTGCTGCAAAGTGACAATATAAAAGTGGTGTTTCTGTGAAAGTGGAGAGGGGGGGGAAATGATTCGAACAACAAAAATGCAATTTCTGAAATATATTGTACTACTAGCTGAGAGTACCCGTCATTGCTCGGAAATTCTAAGAAACTAACCTCATCCCTCCCATCCTACTCGTCCTCCCCCCTCTCTCTCTCTTCTGCTCTCTCCCTCCCATCACTTTAATACGTTTTTGAGGTCCCTAATTCCGTCTCTCTCTCCTCCAGCATTCTTACTTTCTCCTGACGTGACAACCGACTTCCTCTCTTTCATTCTCCGTCTGCGTTCTGTGTAAACTTTATAGCTGTCTGACTCTCCTTATCTGCCACCAGGCTATGTGCATTATAATGTCGCCAGTATGATGTCACGTGCCGGATACATAGCCTACCAGGTACAACCCCCAGAAGTTGTCTTTCTTTATCAGAGAAATTATAATAACTCATAGAATCAGTGTCAGATTTCCTGTTAGGCCGGGCCTAAGGCGGCAACATTTTGGGGTGCAAATATGTCTGCCCCCATTTGCATTTGCTGCGCTCTTGGGCCTATCGGACCCAATGGGAAGGACTTGCTTACCTGTGCCCGCCGACCTCCTTTCTGCCGCCCTGCTTCTCCAAAACCGTGCGTCAACTGACGCTGAGGATGTAACAAACGACATCACACGGCGTCCCGTTGCCATGGCAACCATGACGTCATGCGGCGTCATTTGACGCTGGATTCTGAAGGAGAAGCAGGGAGGCAGCAAGGAGGCGGTCGGCACAGGCAAGTGCCTAAGGGCGCCAGGATTTGAAAATAAAAATCGAATGGATCCAATTGTATCCAAACATAGACAAAAACCTGCTCCTTGATCTCGGGAACCATCATGCAAAATGTGGTTAAGCTATCTTAAGAGGTGTCCAAATACATAGCGAACAAACAACTTTCCAAAATATATAGTATATTTTGTTTCCAGTTTGTATAAAATGTGACTACCTTTGCATGCTATTTCCCAGAATCCCTAGCTGCAGTGGAAGCACTGTATGCCAAGTGTGAATGTGCTCACGTGTGGTATTTTGATTTGCTATTGAATGTTTGGAATCTAAGAAGAGAAATCAGAAAATTGTGGAGGTTCTGGTCCGTCCCCCCCCCCCAAAAAAAAAACATGTCTTCTAATGAAAACGTATCGGTTTTGTTCTGTAAGAGACGTTACATGCTAGACTCCAAATTCAAGGCGACTCGCAGATAATTGTCACGTTTGATACTATTGTGGTGTCATTTTTTATTTTATTTATGAACCACCTTTTCAATATCAAATGATAGAGAAAGAGGGGAGTAAAAGCCAATGGTCAAGATGTTTTGGTGCTGGGTATGACTACTAATTAACACTGATTTGCTATGAGTTCTCGCTTGTTTGTATGGCCAGCGCTGTTTAACATATTTTGCGTGTCATTAGCGATTAAATAATTCTCCGTGAATACGGTGGTAATTCTAAAAAAAAAATATCACCGTGGTCCAATTTTATTATAACGCCAAATTTTACCAATTCTCTATTGACCTAAGCATAAAATGTAGATTTTATTATTTCCTTTTATTGGCAGCAGCTCTCGATCTTGTACGGTCTTGTTCAGTCAATGTGTATCTCAACAGGGCCGAGTCCGTTGAATGCCATAAAATAAAAAAAAGTTGTATTTTTCCAGCGTCCACTGATAAATGGAGTATTTTATTGTATTAAAAGTTAATTATTATTTTAACACTGAAACACCCATAACTCCACTTACAGTTGTTTAAAGATGATCGCGCGCGTCACAACTACACATGAAACACTCAAACTATTTCCTGCCCCCAGGACATTTGTAACGTGTATTAGACACAGTGTTCATTTGTGATGTTGAGCTTTTGTATAGCTACAGGCGTACCTCAGTCTGTACCCTCATAAGACCACAGTGTCCTATTGATGGTGAAGTGTCTAATTGGTTAAAGGTTCGGACCCATGTAGGATCAAAGCGACCTAATGACCGTGATATGCATAATCGGCGGATGGATCAGTCCCATTTGGGGCCAAGGTGACCTAACGAACGTGACACGCTCAACGGGGTGAATGGGTCAGGCCCGAGTAACCCAACAGTGGCATGTTTTAATGGGTTGACAGGTCCAATCCCCACAGTGGCCTATTGATAGCGAAGTGTCTAATTGGTTAAATGATCAGTCTCATGTAGGATCAACGCGACCTAATAACCAGTGACTTCTTTAACGTGTTACGGGTAAGTCCTATGTAAATACAAAAGTTTGAGAACCTTTTGATTAAAAAAAACAACAACAAAAACAGCGGCTACGTGACATGTCTCTAGTGAGACATGGGAAGTTTCATTTACCTCTAATGACCTCACAGTTTTAGAGGACACCAACTAGAATAATGGGTTAAAGAAAGGGCATTTTCCGTGTTATTGTTTTAAGACTCCGATGCAGATGTAGCAGGTGTTATTCCCCGTTCTGCCCGCCCCCGTTAACGCCGGTTAACAAAAGAAATTACGCTGAAACTATTGCGGGCGTTGGAGAAGGCGAGCTTGGCCAGTGTTTGCAATCGAGCTGCTGTCCCGTTAACGCATGGAGAAGGAGCGGCTCAGTGAGTAAAAGACACTGAATCTGAAGCTCCGGGGGACCCTCCGTGCTTCCAAAGATACAGACTTCGGTAGCAACAAGAAATAAGGAGGGAGGCACACAATACACCACCTTGATTTACGCCCGAAACGCGTTGGTGTTTATTTTACCTCGTTTAGGGTCTTGCATGATCCAATAAAGGAATTTGTTTTTTTTAGTACGTGAACCCCCTCTTGATCCCTCATTTACCTTTCTTTGGTAGTGCTCCGCGTTTTCTCATTTTTTCCTGGAGGCACATAGGCACTGAAGCGTTTTATTGCATATAGTGAGCAAAGCTACAGTGTTACGTTTTGGGATCACGGGTAACATTATTGTTTTGAAGTAGGGGCTGTGACCGTGATACGTAACACTGTAGCTCTGCTAACTATACGCAGTAAAACTCAGTTCTTGTGTACCTCCATCCTTATTTTGTTGTTCCTACCATTAGAGCCCTCTATTTGCAACATAGGGGGAGGGATGGGCTACTTTGCAACAAGATCTACTTTCTATACTTCATCTGGCATTGGGAGTGCCCCTGCATATCCTTATTTTATAGGTCCGTATGGGGTGTCCCATAGCCACTCCCGGATCAGCCAGCAGGGTTCACATGATGGCCGCTTTTCAAAGCACCCGTGCCCTGTGGGCCAATAGGAAGCCGTGATGTCATCAGGTTCGGCTTCCTATTGGCCGTGTGACGTAGGAGCTTTTAAACTTGGCCGAGATACCGGCACCCTCTTTTGGAGTTCTGTATATCGGGAAGCAGGAGGTCCCTGGAGATGAGATGAATGGGGTTCAGCAATGGAGATGCTCTGCTTAGATCCCATGTTAAAAAAAAGTAATCAATTTTTTTTAAAGAAATCACATAAATTGCTCCTTTTAATTTAGGTTTGGGGCAAATTTTTTAGGAATAAAGTACACAGTGAAAAAAAACAACGGTGAACAGAGTCACAGCGAAAGAGGTGACAACAGACAGTCTACTGTACAGTACTGTAAACAAATCTTTAAGCAATAAATAATAAACATGCAGGGAGAACTGCCTCTTGAAGATCCCTTCCAAAAATGTTTGGGGGAACTCTACATTTGAAGTCCATGAAACGAGAAGATTTAGTCCATCTTAAAGAGTTTCAAAAGATCCCCATGAATTGTCCTCGCGTTGAGGGTGTTTGTGACTGATTAGCAGGAACGTTCTTTAATGCCAAAAGCAACCAAAAAGACGTTGGGGTTCATAAGCCACCAGAGAGGCAATCACAAAGGCACTGCATCTCTTGCTTGAGGTCAGGAGGCAAAGTAAGAACTTTGCATGGAGTACAGGCGGTCAATAGGTCCTACTGGGGCCTGTAAGTTGTTCTCAGAGGACACTAGCAGAGAACCTCCAAGATAACTGAGGCCTTCACTGTCCAGGTCGTGATAAAGACCCTCGGAATCTGTGGAAGAGAAGTTAAGTCAATATCAAACTAGACTGGCATAGTCAGAGGGGGGGGGGGGGTAATGCAGATCTAGAAGGGCCAAAAATGCTCATAGTGAGTGATCAGTCTACAGATTTATGGTGACCAGCTGGTTCCATACAACCCCATATCTCTTCTCTGTATCTTCGTTACTATGTCAACTAGTAGTGGGGGGGGAACAGACTTCATGACCGCTAGCTCTCTTCAGTCTGTCACTCTGCTTTGAGAGCTACAATGTTCATGGCCCAAAGATGTCTTCTGTCTGTCACTGCGGTGAGAGGGAGATCTTCATTGGGCCAAAAATCCCTTCTATCACTGTCACCATGTTAGCTGTGTAATATTGTTTAAAGCAGCAATCCCGGGTATAAAGATTTTGTAAAAGAAAAAATTAAATCCTATTTGAGCCAGGGGGTGGGTCTCTGAGTGGCATGCCCAGGGGTCCACCGGGAAACAATATCACCGGGCTCGCGCCGGTGGCCAAGAGAAAAGTTGCAATGTGATTTGAGAGATCACGGCAGCTTTCTATTGGTGAACCCGACTGCCATGTTTTTAGTCTTCTGCCATAATTGGATTTTTTTTTGTGTGTCAAAACCGGCACAAAGAAGCTACATATATCTTGGGAACTGGGAGGTCCCCGGATGTCAGGGGATCACTGATTAGCTCCTCCAGATCGGGTCATATTAAAAAAACATAATATATAAACAACTGGGATTACTGCTTTAGGATGGAATTCATCATATGGGGGTGTTACTACTACAATGTATGTGCAGGACTATTACCCTTTGTAGCTGTGATTTGTTATCCCTCTGTCAATAAATACTAAACCATTTAATAGTCTTGTTTGCTGACCTGAGTAGAAGCGGTCACCCACTCCTCCTCCTCCTCTGGTACGAACCTTGCCTCAATATGGGTCTTTATGTAAGCAATCCTGACTTAGCTATTGGTTAGGAAAGGGATATGCCAAAATCGACTCAGTGGTTAATCGTTGCGGTGTGAAACTTTCCAGCAGTCGGGGTATATGAGCAGTTGTGAATGGCAGAGGTTTCCAACTCCAGTCCTCAAGGACAACCAAACAGTGCCGGTTTTAAGGATACCCCTGCTTGAGCACAGGGGATTCCGTCAAAATGATTGAGCTACCTGTGTAAATAAGAGGACAGCCATAAAACCTGCACTGTTGTTGGTCCTTGAGGACTGGAGTTTGGAAACCCCTGTGGAGAACACTCAGCCAGGATCCTCTCCCGGCTACATGAGGAAGTGTTGTTCTTCTGTACCAATCATGCCCACAGTTCCCTAAGAGGGGACCTGATCTCCTGCTTCTGGTCTATAAATGGTTGTGCCGTTCTGAGAACATCACAAGGGCCATGGGCGTGTTCCCAGGTAGGCAATAGGGCATTGAAAACATTAATGGCTAACATGGTTTTGTGTACTTACCATACGGATGGAGATGGTCCCCAGGCATTTGAGGAGGCGTGAGACCCTGCCTGTAGAGATCTGTGGTAAAGCCACCCTGATCCAGCGACAGCAGCTGCTGCTGTGATATTCTTGAGTATGGCACCATGACACCCTCCATACCACTGCCTCCATCTGATTGAGCGAAACATATAACAAGATTCTAGAATCGTTCTTGCTATAAAGAAAAAAAATCCATCACCCTTCCCCTATCGCATCCCATCACCTACTTTATTGTCGAGCAAAGACAAAGAACTCATGAATGTGTCTACCATGTCTTCCAGAAGCCCCAAACATCCCTTAGTCACCCCCAGGACACAGCCTACTTGTGAGTAGCCGCCATGGCTCTCGTCACCTTCACTATCGTCGTTGCTTTGCCTGCTGCTCCCTCGGTTCCCGCGTCCAGACCCCAAACGTTGCGTCCCCAGCTGTTCATGGTCTTGCTGCTGCTGCCTCCGGGCGATCTTCTTCATCTAGAAGATAGAGAAGGATTGTATATTGTGAGTAACTTCCCCTCCCCCCCCCCCGTTCTATGTAAAGCACTACATACACTGTCAGCATATATAAGAAAAAATATTATGATTATAGTTTGTATTGGTAAAGTGCTGATATATTCCGTAGCGCAGACTTCGTGTAGGTTTTATAAACCAAATACTTGTGTCGGTTTCAATACCTTCGCTCGTTGATTCTGGAACCAGACTTGGACAACGCGTACAGTCAGACCAGTCTCTGCTGCCAGAGTCTCCCGCACCTTTCAAATAAATAATTAAAGTGTTAACAAAACCATGCTCTACACACTGATTCCCTAGCCTCTCATACATATTACTCAGTTAATTACAATTAGATTGTGAGCTCTTCGGGGCAAGGACACCATTTCCAAATTGTCACTTTTATGTCTAAAGCACTTCTTCCCATTATGTGTTATTTGTTATTTATATGATTGTTACTTTTATTACGGCTGTGAAGCGCTATGTACAGGAATGGAGCTATATAAATAATGATATACATTCATACTGTACATACACAGTGTAGCTACTATGTTATATAAATGAGGGAAGCTCGTTCAAACGTTGGCTAGTAGAGAGCACCTGACTTTATATCAATACCACTTGAATACAGCAATCTATATTAGTATAAGACTTACCCTTTAGTATATCATAAATTAAGGAGTTATTCTCAAACAGCAGCATATCTGTGGGTGCTATCTTCCCCTGGGGAAGTGTTAAAGTGGATGGCACAGAGACCTTTTGTGAAGGATCCGTATAGATCCCACTGACGCCCGGCCAAGCAGGTTATAAATGCTGGAGGGGACGGCCTTGCGGTGGGGGGATCAGGGTACAGTGCGGGGAAGCCGGTAAGGGGGCAAGACCATCAGGGATCGAATCGTCGTGGCAGGCTCCCCTCGGCTTACCTCTCAAGGTGTAGGCTCCATGGTCCTGGGAGCGATCAGTCTTGTATCTGATCCTACATTTCTGGGGTTCCTGCGCCGGCAATCCCATAGCTCTGGTGGGGGGGCATGGCTGCAATTGGGGCTGCCTGGAAGTCTGCAAAATCGCAGACAATTCTGCCCAGATTGCAGCCAAGCAAAACATCATCCTTGAGGCCTGAAAGTACCCCAACATCCTTTGGCCCGCTCCCCAATCAAGGTGCATATGGGCTACCTGGAGGGATATGGGGGGCTCTAGCCCGTATTCGCACCTGGTGTCTTGCTCCAGGCAAAATATGCTCTGGCCCGACCACATCAGATCGAACAATAGTTATAGCAGTTCCAGTTCTTATCCGTCCGGTCGCTCTCCTGTCGTGGGGGTCACCGGGCGAAGTAACGAGTCCACTACATCAGGGGGTCCCGGTCGGACTGTGAAAACTCGGTTCACCGTGGCACCTATCATGTTGGCAGGTAAATGTGGCTCTGGAGGGGGCAAACACTGTTTATGGTACAATAGGGCAGTCAGCCCACAAGTGGCCCGGCTGGCGGCATCAATAGCATCTGCACTCAGGGGCCACCCCAGGGAACCGGGACAGGCTTCTGGGGAACATTGGAGCTCCCTTCTAGAAAGTTGCGTCGGATTCCCGCTCTGCAGAGGGCGAGGGTGCTGGGTTCAGCGGGGACCGCCGCGGTCAGTTGAGGTTCCCTGACCCATTCCCTTACCTCGGGGATATTCTGCCAGAAAAATTGCTCATATGATATAGTCCAAGAGGCCTTTAAAAGCGTCCATTTCACGCTGCCATCATCCGGGTCGAGTCCTCCATTGACTAAAATAGCTGCTTGGCGGATGAGATAAGCTCTGAGTGTGAACGAAGTGCCTGGAACGCTTTGCTGGTGCGGTATTGAGGTTCAAGACCCACTCAGTCCACAAAACATCTGCGTATTCTGACCCTAAGCCTGGCAATCCCACCGCTAACACTAAAAAGTCTTGACCCTGAAGACCAGAAACTTAACACGGGGATCAAGGCAACAGACAGGAGAAAGCAGTTCAATAAAAGATTTTGAAGTGAAACTTCTTTGCTGGCACCGAGTAACTTTTGATGGGTCAAAAACTCGTTCGTGTAGACGTAAATGTGTAACGGAAGTGGCGTAAGGGCTCCCCCCGCTGGCTCATCTCACAGCCGCTCGCGCATGCGCAGAAGCGGCCGGGGCCCGCGCGTTCGAAGTCAAACTTCTTTGTGTTTTTCCACTGAACTTGTATTTTGATGTTTTTGATTGAATGAAAGACTTTTGAGAGTATAATTACAATTTCGGTGACAAAACACAAAGAAGTTTCACTTCCGATGCTCTTCACTGCTCGGCACACGCCTCCACTTTTTTTTAATCCAGCCGGAGCCCAGTAAGCAAAACACAAATCAGATCTATCTATCTATAAGTCAAAAATTGTTTGTTTGCGGGTTTGTGGCAACACGCGCTCTCATTAGCCGCCGGCCAGTGCTCTCCCATTGGCTGACCGTGGGGCAGACAGGGGAGGAAAGGAACACGGCAGCTAGCTACGGGGACCGAGGGGGGGGGGGGGAAGGAACACCCCCCGCTACCACCTCCCGCCCCACACGGGCAGCCAGCCACGGGGGCAGGAGGGGGGGACCCGCAGGAGAAGCAGCAACACACCCCCCACATTACTTACCCGTGCAGGTTTAAAGTCCTGGCAGCTCCATCCTGCGTCACGACTGGGTCAGTACACGTGGACATGAAATCCCGGGCAACGCCGGCTATATAAGCTAGTACTCACTAAAACATGGCATATGGGGGGGAACCTAGCTGGCTACGTCCTGAGCACAACATTGAAGGCTTACTCAGGTTTTGCTTCCACACTCTATAGCGGTAGCGACTATCCAGACCACTCTGGTCCAATTCGCAGTAGAGCACTTTAAAATCTCCCG
Source organism: Ascaphus truei (assembly GCA_036426205.1). Lineage (NCBI taxonomy): Eukaryota > Metazoa > Chordata > Amphibia > Anura > Ascaphidae > Ascaphus > Ascaphus truei. Next base: position 25,335 of record WSYH01008294.1, read on the forward strand.
CTCAAAAGTCCTGCTCTCCGCTTCTCAGGCCTGTAGCGCAAACGCACTTTCAAATACCCCGTTCAGATAGGCTCTCGGCCTTGTTTTCAGGCGTCTCCGGCACAGCCTCGGAGCACGCGGCTAAGTTCACCTCCACGTCGGGATCCGATTGAACACTGGAGCGCTGATCGTGTCCCCCCTTTTTCTAACTTCCCCTCTGCCACAGGAGAGCATGGTAGAGGAACGGGTGACCAATAAGAGGCGGCTTCAGATCACGGACCAATCGGGAAGCGAGGGGTCGGCTCTGTAGACCAAACAGGGTTTTTGAGAAAGGGCTGTGGAGGGGAATACAAACTGACCAATGGGAGAAGCGCCTACGAAAGGGACTCAGCAACAGCTTCCCCCAGCCGACAGGATGTCTCCGTTGGGCCGGTGCCGCTCTGGCTGAGGAGGCAGCAAATGGCTCCGGTCTTGGTGCGGATGCCCGGTCTACGCCCCTGGGCATCATTTCATGTGTCCCCTGCCCCTCTCCTCCAGTCCCAGTAGTAGCCACTTTCTCTGGACATGCACAAGGGGTTTCTCAGCCCCGCATGTGCAGAGACTCTGGCTCTGCTTTATAGTTACACCAAACACACATTTTTATGCTTTGTTACATTTACACAACAGGAATAAAAGAGTCAGCATTACAGGGTATGAAGGGGCTACCTAGTACATTAGAACTGGGCAGCTCGGGTCTGGTGGCCAGATGTACCCCAGGGAAGGATGGACAGGGGCCAGGAACCGGGCTTAACCGTTATTATACTGGTCTCAGGGCCCCTGTCTGTCATAATCCTCATACAAATACAGATCTAGACAACGTTATCGGCCCTGCTGGCGAGCTTCCGTGGGTGAAGTGGCACGTTGACCCCGTCCCATTCTCTCTCCGAGCGGATTAGCCGATTGTCCCACTGCTGCGATTGCTGCCACACGCCAGCGGTAGTAATACCGACCTCTCGTTTCCGTGCGCAACCAAACATTCTATACATTACGGTGGGTAAAAAAAGTGACAACCACCCTCCACAGTACAGTGTACAGTAATTCAAAATATCACTTGTGTGCACATTCACACGTCTCAGACAGGTCTGCAACCCCTGCCTTTCAGCCATTATCTCTTAGCATGCAGTGCTTCCCCTGCAGCAAGGGATTCTGGGTAATGACCTGCAAATGAACAAGGTGTCACCTTTCGCTCCTTCCCTGTTTGATGTCTGTACGTTCAAACAATACCTGTAGAAGCGGGAGCCCCTTAATGAATGCAACTTAGACACACACCAAAACTCTTTATTTATTTAAATATGTTTTTCTACACTTGCTCAGTAGGAGAAATATTTGTATCTGATAAAAAAAATATATATATATTTGTCACAGCTGTGGGGGATCTCGGGCATCTCCTGCTGTTTGGGCCGGCCTCCAGTTTAAGCCCCACCCCACAGAAGTCAGTCACAACTTTCTGCGCGACACCAAAGCAAAGGCCTTCCCCAAGAGGTGTGTGTTTTGGGGCCCGGGTATTTTATTATGTGTGTGTGTCTGTGTTTTGGGGCTCTGTGGGGTTATTATTTGTGTGTTGTGGGGCCCTGGTGGGGGGGGGGGGGGGGGATGGGGGGGTCGGGGGGGGGGGGGTTTTTGTGGGGGGGTTGTTGTGTGTGGGGGGTTGTTATGTGTGACGGGGGGGGGGTGGGTGAGAGAGGGAGTTGAGAGATGGGATTGTGAGATAGAGGGGGGTTTCGCAAGGCTGCCGACACTGGGGTGGGGACCCAGTGGAAACTCTAGTCATGGGCTCGAGAATGCTGTCTATGGGCCGTGCAGCTCTGTATGTATCACATGTCGACAACTTAATTTATTTAGCTAAAGGTTTTCAAGTTGAACCAATTATTACAGGAGTCGGACAACGGAGCTCCCCTCGACTTCCACACATGGAAATATATATCGACATGAATGAAATCGAAATAGCTGTGTTTATCCAGTTGCGTTGAGTAAATTAGTACTTCAGTTTTCAGTGATACCTTTTTTATTTGTACGAACATACACTTTACTAATAAATATATATATATATATACTAGCTGAGAGACCCGGCGTTGCCCGGGATGTAATTTTGGGGGGGCGGACGACAGGGTTGGGCTTCCCCCGGGTGACTGGGTGACTGACTGAATGGGTGGGTGACTGAATGGGTGGGTGATTGGGTGACTGACTGAATGGGTGGGTGACTGGGTGACTGACTGAATGGGTGGGTGACTGAGTGGGTGGGTGACTGAGTGGGTGGGTGACTGAGTGGGTGGGTGACTGAGTGAGTGGGTGGGTGACTGAGTGAGTGGGTGGGTGACTGAGTGGGTGGGTGACTGAGTGAGTGAGTGAGTGAGTGAGTGGGTGGGTGACTGAGTGAGTGGGTGGGTGACTCAGTGAGTGGGTGACTGGGTGAAAGTGGGTGATTGGGTGAAAGTGACTGGATGGGTGTGTGGGTGACTGGGTGGATGGGTGAGTGTGTGGGTGACTGGGTGGGTGGGTGTGTGGGTGACTGAGTGAGTGAGTGGGTGGGTGACTAAGTGAGTGGGTGGGTGACTAAGTGAGTGTGTGGGTGGGTGACTGAGTGAGTGGGTGGGTGACTGAGTGGGTGGGTGGGTGACTGAGTGGGTGGGTGAAAGTGGGTGACTGGGTGACTGGGTGGGTGTGTGGGTGACTGGGTGGGTGTGTGGGTGACTGGGTACTGTGGCTGGGTGGGAGACGGTGGGTGCTTACCTTGACCCCGTGGCATCTGGCTGGGGCAGGAGGTGAGTTCGGGAAGCTGGCGGGGGGGGGGGGTGCCAGAGTGGCAGGAGGCCCGCGCCGCGCTTACCCTCCGTCTGGGAGCCAGTGCACGTGAGGAGGAGGCCCGCGGCGCGCTTCCCCTCCGTCCGGGAGCCGGCGCACGTGAGGGGGAGTGCAGGAGGGCCGGGCCACGCTTCCCCTCCGTTCCTCGTTGTGAGCGAGGGGGGAGGAGCCTGGAGTTTGCTGCTGAGCAGGAGGGCCGCGCTTCCCCTCTCCGGGAGCCGGCGCACGTGAGGGGGAGTACAGGAGGCCCGGGCCGCGCCGCGCTTTTCCTCGTTGTGAGCGAGGGGGAGGAGCCTGGAGTTTGCTGCTGAGCAGGAGGGCCGCACTTCCCCTCTCCGGGAGCGGCACACGGTGAGGGTGATGGTGCGGCTGGGGATGTTGCGGAGCGTGGGATTTGGGTGAGGTGGGGAGGGGGGAGAGAGTGAGGGGCACCGGGAGAGGAGGGGCACCGGGGACAAGTACAAGGGAGGTTCAAACTTCTAAATCGCTGGTATTTTCCCGAAAGATTTATGTAAAAAATAACAACTCCATCTAATACAGCGGCTATAACTACACAAAATAAAACCTTTATTTCTCATGCGTGTTTGTCCCTGGTTGCATGGTACCATGTACAAAATCTGTGTGTATACATAATATTATACCTGCCTTAGTATTAAATGTCTACTAGTAAAACACTTTGCTTACATTTCCCTCTTGACAATCACTGTTCGTTTAACTTTAAAAGACTAGCAGTGGCAAATGCCCATTTTTTAAAATTTGATTTTCCCCTCTTGTAATAATGTGCATCCATTACAATGCACACAATGGCTTAAAGATAATTAGATAGTGGCCGATATGATCCGTTATCCTGTGATCGATCGGCGAAGACGACATTCGGGGGTTCCACAAAGGCCGTCAGTGCAGAAACGAGGACCAAAGTGCAAAAGTATTGTGGGAACGATATGTGTACCAGGAAGTCATAGATACAATTGGTTGCACTGCTTTAAGAGAGGGCAGGGCTCAAAGAGGGTGTGGCAGATCCTGTTTCTCAGAAGAGGAAGGGGATGCGACTTTGTAAATGGTTGCTATAGTAAAAGCAAAAAAATGCTTGTTACAGTTAACACAGGCAGTCCTCAGTTAGGTCCGACACAATGCGTTTACTTAAAAATGGCGTTGGATAGCGAAAAACGTTTTCCTCCATGGAACCACTGTTTAATGAAAGGGGTTCGTCTGAAGGCATTTGTATGCTAAAATACACAAAAAAATATTTACGCAGACAAAGATATCGCACCCAATTAATTGCATATAGTCATTACTGTATTTTATATATATAACTAGCTGAGAGACCCGGCGTTGCCCGGGATGTAATTTTGGGGGGGCGGACGACAGGGTTGGGCTTCCCCCGACTGGGTGATGACTGAATGGGTGGGGTGAGTGGGTGACTGACTGAATGGGTGGGTGACTGTGGGTGGATGACTGGTGTGACGATGGGGGTGGGTGTGGGTGACTGACTGAATGGGTGGTTGACTGAGTTGGGTAACGGGGTGAGTGGACGAGTGAGTGGTGTGGTGACTGGGCATG
>WSYH01008295.1:0-11954 GCA_036426205.1 Ascaphus truei
CACACACACACACTACTACACCATGTATACACAGCACAGGTACAGCGCGGGCAGCGGCAGTGCCAGCCTCCCCCCCTCACACACACTGCAGATTTTCTTACCCATCTGACAGCTCAGAAGGAGGAAAAGTACAATTGGTATCGTCTTCATTTTCTCTCTTTCTGTGTTTCTTTGTTCCTCAGTCTCACTCACTGTAAGCGCTGTCTCTTACTTTCCGTAGCACTCCGTCACTGTCTGCAAGCGGCCTCTCTGTATGGCTTTGCTCTCTTCTGTATATCACCCCCACGATCTGATTTGACCTGTGGGGTCCGTGAGAAACACATGAGGATGGAGGAGGTATTATGTTACTTACTATTGGATACAGTTAGGTCCGGAAATAATTGGACACTGACACAATTTTCATCATTTTGGCTCTGTACGCCACCACAATGGATTTGAAATGAAACAACCGAGATGCAATAGAAGAGCAGACGTTCAGCTTTAATTCCAGGGGTTGAACAAAAATATCGTATGAAACGTTTAGGAATTGCAACCATTTTCCTACACAGTCCCCTTATTTCAGGGGCTCAAATGTAATTGGACAAATTAACACAATCATATATAAAATGTTCATTTTTAATACTTTGTCGAGAATCCTTTGCAGCAATGACTGCTTGAAGTCTGGAACGCATGGACATCACCAAACGCTGGGTTTCCTCCTTTGTGATGCTTTGCCAGGCCTTTACTGCAGCTGTCTTCAGTTGTTGGTTGTTCGTGTGTCTTTCTGCCTTAAGTTTTGTCTTCAGCAAGTGAAATGCATGCTCGATCGGGTTGAGGTCAGGGGATTGACTCGGCCATTGCAGAATATTCCACTTCTTTGCCTTAAAAAACTCCTGGGTTGCTTTTGCAGTATGTTTTGGATCATTGTCCAATCATCTTTGCAGAATTTGACTGAATCTGAGCAGACAATATATCCCTATACACTTCAGAATTCATCCGGCTGCTTCTGTCTTCTGTCACATCATCAAAAAACACTACTGACCCAGTGCCATTAAAAGCCATGCATGCCCATGCATCACACTGCCTCCACCGTGTTTTACAGATGGGTTGCTTTTGCAGTATGTTTTGGGTCATTGTCCATCTGTTAAGTGAAGCGCCGTCCAATCGACTTCGCTGAATAATAATATGGTAATAAGTTATACCGTGGGAGATCACCTTCAGCTCCTGGAGCCTACAGCAGATGGAGGCGCTGCACTGCTAAGGAGATATGTGGGGTATGAACCCCAGAAGCCCGGCCCTGTGTCCCCACTACCACCAGTGGACGCCTCAGCCCTCCTGTTACCAGCAGAGGGGGTATATCCCGCCCACGGTGTATGCCGAGCCAGCTTGGCACGCCCCCTCCTCTGACGTCAGCCAAAGGACGAGCCCCTATTCCTATTGGTTCGTGGAAAGGCATTTCCACGCTCTGATTGGTCTCTCCTCCTTCCTCCATGCTGGAGATAGAACAGCAGAGTGTATTTAAATAGGAGGCCGACCTCAGAGAACCAGTCAATCTGGTGACTTGTGTCGATGAATCTAGGGCGGGCTTTTCAATGTTGCTCTGTCACGAATAGCAGAGGAACCGGCTTAGTTTTGAAGCTGGGAAAATCTGTCACGGGAGACCAGGTTTTATCACCTCCTTTTTATACCGGGATCATTGATTGAGCAAAGCAAGGAGGTAAAATAAATTGTAATTTATTTACGGAAAAGACGTACACACAATGTAACACAATTTACAGCGTTAACACACTTACTGGGAATGGGGCTAACGAATAAATCTATCCTCTAAACGAAATTCACAAAAATGACCTCTGTAGGAGACCTTTCCAATGACCGGGAGGTACTCACGAATGTCCTGGAACTGATTTCGGCGTGCAATGCCAGACGCGACCACTACGTTTTTCAGAAGTGGGACTTAGAAGAATTCTTGAGTCAAAATCTTTGAAGCCGGCTCACGTCTATTTAGCACAGAGCATCTTTGAATTTGCCGCTGTTGGTTTGGCGCTTAGAATCTGCGCTCCTGATTGGTTGCAAGGTTTCTTATGGGTTTCAGTGTCCCATTCACAAACCACTACAGCCTATCAGAGCGTGGGAATTCTCCTGCCAGCCAATCACCGTTTTGCCGGTATTGTAAAGCCGGGCGGGCACCTTTTCTCAGTCTCCCAAGGGGCATGCGCCAACCTGGCACCTCTGCCTCTTTACATGCTGAGCCCACACACTGCCCAGGCTCCACAGAGTCTGGGCACTGGCAAATGGTGGCCGGATAGCCCTGTGTTAGCCCAGGATGCGGGTACTCAAGCAGAACTGCAGTAACCCCTCCGGATGCGTGTTATATCTATAACCCTCCTAGTATCCAGTATTAATAAATTAGCTTTGTTTTATTCTTCAGCCTTGCTAGTGTGTTTTCGTTTGTTTGTCTTGTTTGTCTTGTGTTGTTAGTCTGTCATTATTTTAGCTATCAGTGATTGGCATACTGCACCATAATTAGTTTTTTTCTTTTTCCCACATATTGCACTCCGTTGATGTGAGGTTCCTTCATCCCCAGTTGTTTTAGGACTCCATTTGGACTATACACTCTATGGTTTGGACTTTCCATTATTTATTCATTGTGGCGCCGGTATCCTCTTTTTTCCCATGTTCTCTGACTGACTGTACGGTCAGTAGTTACCTGGCTGCCAGTGTTCATTCACTACATTAAGTGTATCATTTATTATCTGTAGCGCTGTTTCACTCTGTCTTTTTTTGTAACCCCTCCTGTTCTAACACCTTGGCATCCCTGAGGCTTTCAAGTCCGGACTTCGCACAGACACAGAGGCACCAAGCTTGGTCGCCACCGGGTCCCTCGGAATCCATGACTTGGAAATCCCACAGTTCATTCATATGTTATCAGTACATATACCTATTAAATAAAACCCTTTAATAAAATATACTGTGTCCTGCTGTATCTTGTGTGATAAAATGTGTAAGTCCCTATTCTGGTGTCAGGGATGGAGTGAGGGGATATACTGCTTACACTCACTAGCCCCATTCTTGCCACACTTTAGAAATTACTTATAAACTTTTTACACACAAGAAATCACTCTCAGCTTTATCACATAGCTGGAGCACCCCCTGAACCCCTATACCAGGTTCAGGACATCTGGGCATGTATCTGGGCACCCTTCCTTATATAGGGACCTATCATTACACTAGCGACCCCGTGTATGATTTCAGGTATACATTAACCCCGTCATGCCCCTTTACCCTGCATGGAAGATGCTGCAGCAGGGATCCTGGCGGTGAGTCGTAATAGCGTTTTCAGAGTCAGAGTTTGCCCGGAGCAATGTGCTTGGCTGTATCTGAGAATCTCACTCGATTCCTGGATCCAATTCCTGGGGTGCCCCATAACTCCAGAACCCCGATACATAGACACATTCTGTAAAGACTTTCTCCAGCAACCCCACCTTGAAACCTACAGCCTATAAATAGGTGAAACTTACAGCCTAGAAATCTCCCGGTCCCAGCACCCCTGGAAAGGCAAAACACACACAAGTCTTAAATGTCGCATCATTTGCACACAGTCACAGTCATGCATTTAAGACATCTGGGTACAAGAGCTGACACTCTAGGACCCCAACACATGAAGCAGAGGCAACCGAGTGGGCTGAACCTTTATTTGTGAGCCTGGTTAACCCCTTCACTGTCACAGTCCGTTATTGGGGGAAGAGGGGGGGAGGAAAGGTGGGGCACCCACGGGTCATGTATATTCACATCTTTTGTCTTGTCACTTAATAAAAATGTTCTGCAGTTACAAAAGCGAAAAGCTTCCTCGCTGAACGGTTACTAAACAAGTTCATGCATAGCCTCAGGACGGAAAAGCTTACATACAGATGTGACGGTGAGGGGGTAACCACGCTCTTAATAAAGGACTATCCCTGTTTTGGTTACCTCTGATCCAAGTATAAGGGTTCAAGAGCGTCAGCTCTTGAGCCCAGTAACTGTATATGCATAACCTGTAATATGCGGTAATACATTTTTGGTTTTGTTACCTTTCCAGGTGTGCCAGCGAGCAGGGATTGCTGGGGCGTGAGTTTCAAAGGGGGGGGTTTGCGAAGAAATTGTTGTCAGAATGTGCCTACTCTGGTTCTAGTACCATGTGACAGGCTTTCAATGACGTCATATCCGTTCTTCCCCAAGCCTCTGTCACATGGTCTACTAGAGCCAATCAGAGTTGGGATGGAGTTCCCACGCTCTGATTGGCTGCCGTACCATATGAGGCCGGCCATGTGTCTTTTCATGACGTCATCTTAAAGGCAATTGAAGCAAAGCCATTCTGATTGGCTGTGCTTTCATTGCCTTTAATTGACGTCATCATTTTTTTTTTTTGCATCGGCCAAAACACATGGTTTTCACGGCCCAATCAGGGCCGTGGGAACCATATGACGAAAATGTGACGTCATAGGCCTTTAAAAGCCTATGTCGTCTCATTTTGAAGGATCTCCGGAGAAGAAAGAAGACCAGGGCGTGGCAGCAGACGGGAAGAAGACCCCGGAAGAAGATTGAAGAATACAGATGAAGATGGATTACAACTAGAAGACCCCTGGATTGTCGTGTTTTATTATTTTAATGTTTATTATTTTCTGGTTTATTATTTTATGGGTTCCTGTTCGTGGATTGGTTCGTGAGTAAGCTGATCAACGGGAGTCGGTGAGTGGGTCAAGTAATGGTAAGTGAACTAAAGAAATGTATTTAATGCAACTGTGTTTTTTTTTGCTTTTTTCATGTGTTTATTTTTTTTATTGTAAATCATTTCTTGCCACTGTATGTATGTCTAGAGAGATATATACATACAGGGTAAGAAATGATAGTGTTGTAAAAGCTTGATTTGCAGTATTGTAAATGATTTTGGCTATACTGCTATGCATAGATGTGTGTTAAATGTATTTTATAATTAGATAGATGTAATTTTTGGGCTTCTATGCTGTACTTTAGGTTATGGTGAGGCTTGCTTTAGTATATTGTAATTGTTGGTGTCCTATTTTGTATGATGGTAACTTGTTCTCTGTAACGGTTGCTATAGTTAATTGTGTAATTGGTATGGATGCTATTTTAATTGTTTTGGGGTGTAATTCATGTATGTTAATTGATTGATGGTGACTTTATTGGATTACATTGTATAGTTCTTTTGGTGTAATGCTATTTTATTTGGAATATTGTATTGTTAACATTGATTTGCAACGTCTACATGTAGCTTACATTTTATGCAGCATGTATACAATGTAAATGCAATGTTTTAAGTGGCATTTGAGGCTTTGGATTGGCATTTGATGCTTTCGATTGAATTACTACATTTGATTTGTTTAGGAAATAGCATTGTATTTCATTGAGGATGTTATGGATAAGTGGTATTTTTATTGGAGCATGTTTTTGTTAACCCGGAGACATTTATTTGTATATTGGTTCATCATGTGTGTATATATATATGTGTATATACAGTGGTCGACAAATCACCAAAAAATCTACTCGCCCAACAAAAAAATCTACTCGCCACCTAGTACCAAACGTGTGATGCCTGGGCCAATAGGAGCTTGCCACGATGTTAAATCCACTCGCCCGGGGCGTGCAAATGTATAGGTTTGTCGAACACTGTGTATATATATATATATTTTGTTTCTATTGTATTTTTTCATGATGAAGCCACTGTACAAAGGAATGTGTGAAGGGTGGGTATGTGGCCAGGATGGCTTAACCCCTTCATTACCTTTGCGGTTAGTATTCTATAAGGTGATGATGATATGTGAATGTCATTGCAATGTATTGGCTATGTATTATTTTGGCAACGGAACACAATCATGATGATGGCAATGGGGCCTTCTTATTGAAGAGGTTAGTAGAATTTTCTTTATTTTACTATGCTAGTTAATGTGTATAATAATGGCCAAATAATGTATTATCCCTATGTGGATAATAGTTATGTGGCACATTATTGTACTGTATGTGCTGGGGGGAGGGGGTATTGGCCCCAAGGTATGTGGTAGGACTCCCTTGTGGGTATTGGGTGAGGGTGGTTAGGCCTCATGGAGTGGGGTGGGTTAGTGGGGGAGGGTATGTGGGTGATGGTGGGTTAACCCCTTAATGACTGTAGCGGTTAATAACCGCTATGGTGATTAAGGGGTTAGGGGACATTACATTGGATGTTTTCATTCTTGTGTCTGTTTTGCAGAAGTGGATGGGGCATGGGCAGGATGAAGATGAGGATGGCCTTCATCGTGGCAGCCGGACATGGGTGAGTGCTATATGTATTTAATGTCATTATTGTTCCATATGTATTTTAAATGGACAACGGCACTATTATCCATTTGTGGATAATAGTAATGTTGCCCATTACTGTATTGTATGTTGTGTATTGCTGCTATGTTTATTGGGGGCATTTGTCCCCAATAAACATGCTATTATGCGTTAACCCCTTCATTGCCTTAGCGGCTATACGCTATGGTAATGAAGCAGCATTAATGTATTTTAATAATATTGCGCGGGAACAGGGGGTCCCCTGAGCTGAACCGCATTGATTTGTGGCTCAGAGACCCCCTGCTTCCTGAGTTACAGGCCCCGGTTTAGGGCATCGGTTACAGTGTCGACGCCATGTTTATCGCGGGCACGTAGCGTATGGGACGCTATAAACATGGCGGCGACACTGCCCACCCGATCACTCATACCGGGGCCTGTAACTCGGGAAGCAGGGGGTCCCTGGTCCACAAAGCAATGCGGTTCAGCTCGGGGGACCCCCTGCTCACTGTACAGTATTATTAAAAAAATATTCATGCTGCTTCGTTACCATAGCAGATAGCTGCAAAGGTAAGGAACGAGTCTTTATTGATATGGGTGTTTTAGTCATAGTGTAGATGTGCAGAGGGTCTCCGGAGCTGACCCGCTTTGGTTTTAGGTCCGGGGACCCCCTGCTTCCCGAGATACAGGCCCCTTTATGGGGTGCCGGTATCCCTCTGCTTTGTTTTCATTCCGCGGTCACGTGATCGGGACCTTTAAATGCAGAGGGATACCAGCACCTCATAAAGGGGCCTGTATCTCGGGACGCAGGGGGTCCCCGGACCTGAAACCAATGCGGTTCAGCTCCGGAGACCCCCTGCACATCTACACTATGAATAAAAATGGTTTTAAAAATAATTTTTATTGTGCTGATGTTTGCGCCGTGAGAGCAGCGGATCTCTCTCTGCCGCAAACACAACTCGGCAGGGGACGGCTTCTCGGCAGTTTCTCGCCAGGCAGCCGTCTCGCCACCGATTACTAGCCATTTCATCAAATGGTGGTGGCTAATTCATTCGCCAGGGATTCGCCCCTTACTGCATACAGCCAGTTTAACACGCCAAAAACATGGCTAATTGCTAAACTGGCTAATGCATTTTTCCGCTGCTTACTGCATGAGGCCCTAAGTTCTAATAATGGAACGTAGCAGTCGCAGCTGGGATTGCAAGCCGATTTTTAGTTCCAGGACGTTTTAGTACTATCCCCTGGTCAAAAAGAGTCCAAGTTCTCAGGAGAGAAGGGAGCGGTGGCGAGTGGGACTTCACACCGATTTGGGAACCAGAGGATTTCGGTCTAAGTCCTGGTCAGGATGACATTCTTATTTAGGGTTCCCTGCACCTAGAACAGTCTTGTTTTCGACCCCCAGTAGGTGTCCTTTTTGTCTGTATTTTGTGTTTCACTGTGTGTGTGCTTATTCCTGTGAATAAACTACAATTTATTTCATTATCTTGTTTTGCTCAATGAATGATCCTGGTAAAAAGGTGTAAATAACCTGCTCTCCTGGTAAAAAGGTGTAAATAACCTGCTCTCCCGTGACAACAGAGTGGGCAGGAAAACAGACGGTTTAACAGCAGGAAGTATTTACAGTACGTGCAATTACCACTTGAGCGTTAAATCAAAGATAAACATAGATATAGTACTAAATAGTAACGCCGACAAGCAGCAGATCCAAGCGGAGATAAATTGTCAGCTCCAGGTTGTGTGCACTCATAAGCCTATGTAGCATAAATGTGATGAGTCATGTAACTGTCAAAATTCCACCTCTCTCGTGTAGATATAGCACTGTAATGTGTAGGAGCCATGGCAACGGAAGGCCCGACGCCCTCACACCACACTCCAGGCCCACACCAGTGTGTGTGTGTGTGTGTGTGTGTGTGTGTGTGTGTGTGTAGGTGATGTGTGTATATAGGTGGTATATGTGTGTAAGTAATGTGTGTATGTAAGTGGTGTGTGTATGTGTATAGGGTGTGTGTGTGTGTGTGTGTATGTATGTGGTGTGTGTGTGTGTGTGTGTGTGTGTGTGTGTGTGGTGTGTGTGTGTGTGTGTGGCTGGCATGTGTGGGTAGTAAATAGAAAAGGTAACATACTTCTACCATAAAATGAACACATTAATAATTCAAACTTAGAACAAATGAATAATTGATCATTAAAAACCCGGGAGGGTGGGGGAGTCCGTGAGCGTGTTTCGCTGACTGTGCAACCTTCGGCGGAATGCACTGTTCCTCGTGGCCCTCCAGTGGCCAACAGTCTAGATACCGTAGCCCCCTGTGGCATTAATGGAAGACCGTAATGTGACAGTGAGGGGGTAACCAGGCTCTTAATAAAAGGTCAAGCCCTGTTTTGGTTACCTCTGATCCGAATAATAGGGTTCAAGAGTGTCAGCTCTTGAGCCCAACAACTGTACATGTATCATGTGTATTTTGCGATAATAAAGAATTTTCGTGTTTTTCCCTTGCCGGGCCTGCCAGCGAGCAGGGATTACTGGGCTATGAGTTTCACAGGGGGGTTTGCAGAGGAATTGTAGTCAGAATGTGCCTAGGAGGTCGGGGTCCGGAGTATTCGGTTCCCATCAAAATGTACCCGGGACTCATGCCCGATTCTCGGATACATGTAGGCACATTGTCCCGGCAATACCTCCCGTTGAAAACGCTTGCGTGACTCACCGCTAGGGTTCCCTGCTTCAGCATAGCCCAGAAAGGTAAATGCAAAGAGTCCCTGTAACTATGAGGGTTCCCTAAGTTAAGGGGGATACCCAGTTAATGCCCAGGAAGCCCAGAACCTGTATTGGGGATCATGGACACTCCAACCATAGATAAGGTTGTGAGGAGACTCTTAGAGTCCAGTCCAAGCCTCTTAGATAGAGTGTGGGGAATAAAGGCTAGAAGGAAATAACGTCCATCCTTCTGTTCTATTCCCCATACCCAGAGACGTAGGATGAAGTAAAAGTATGTTTTATTAATATTGGGTTTAAAATTGTACGTACTTTTGTGCACAGGGGATGGACAATCTAACTTATGAGGAGAGGCTAGCTAAATTAGATTTGTTTACATTAGAAAAGAGACGTCTAAGAGGGGATATGATAACTATATACAAATATATTCAGGGACAATACAAGGAGCGTTCAAAAGAACTATTCATCCCACGGGCAGTACAAAGGACTCGGGCCATCCCTTAAGGCCAAAGGAATGGAGATTTCACCAGCAACAAAGGAAAGGGTTCTTTACAGTAAGGGCAGTTACAGTGTGGGATTCATTACCCATGGAGACTGTGATGGCAGATACTTTTTAGAAAGGAAAGGTATACAGGGATATACCCAATAAGTAAACGTGGGAAGGATGGTGATCCAGGGAGTAATCCGATTGCCAATATTTGGAGTCAGGAATTAATTTATTTCCCCCCTTATGAGATACTGTATCCTTGGGTAATGTGTCACTGGGGTTTTTTTTGTTTGCCTTCCCCTGGATCAATAAGTAATTATAGATATAGGATAAACTATCTGTTGTCTAAAGTTAGGATAGGTTGAACTTGATGGACGCACGTCTTTTTTCAACCTCATCTACTATGTAACTATAGTTTGTAGCTATAGGCAAACCCCGGTTTAAGGACACTCACTTTAAGTACACTCGCGAGTAAGGACATATCGCCCAATAGGCAAACGGCAGCTCACGCATGCGCCTGTCAGCACGTCCTGAACAGCAATACCGGCTCCCTACCTGTACCAAAGCTGTGCGCAAGCGGGGAGACTATAGAGCGTGTTACACACGCGTTATTTATATCAGTTATGCACGTATATGACGATTGCAGTACAGGACATGCATCGATAAGTGGGAAGAGGTAGTGCTTCACTTTAAGTACATTTTCGCTTTATATACATGCTCCGGTCCCATTGTGTACCTTAATGCGGGGTATGCCTGTAACTATGTGATTTTGTAAATTGGGCATCAAGAGGCAATTGCAGGACCTAACCTCATAAGGTATTTTAGGCAAGAGTTCCTCTTTCTTACAGTACCGTATTTACTGTTGTACATGCTCTGTTATTTTTTTGATTACCACGTGTATTACTACTGTGAAGCGCTATGTACATTAACGGCGCTATATAAATAAAGACATACAATACATATGTTTGCCTGACTTATCATTCTTTAAAACAGTTGTTAAATCTAAATACTTCCTTATCTGTAGCACGCAGCCTGAAATTATGCATTATTCTGTATTTAATTTGCACGGCTATGCATTGTTGTGTATTGGGTTACTTAGCAGCCATAGGGAGAGGGAAAAACCAGGCCGCCACCTCTGACTGTTTCCCGGTGAATGCCGGTTTGGTACTGTATATCTGAACCCATGGGTCGGTCTGAAGAAGAGACCGTGACCCTGAAACGTGACTGAGTTTTGTACCTGCTCCTGATATGACTTGAATTCGTACGTCACCTTGGTACACGCAGTACCTGTCTTCCTCCCATTATTAACTTCACTGACATTGGGGGGGACCCAGATCAGGAATACTGCACCCCAGAATTACCCAGCAGAATGGGTTTATAAGCATTGGGGTATTGGCCACTTTAACCCTATAACAAATTATTCCCCCCACTCCTCAGCTCCAAATATCAATCACATTCCCCAGATAGCAGGCAGGGCACCCTCACTAATACTCACAAGGAGAGGCAGGAGGAAGGCTTGGCAATACTTACTGTAGCACTTATAATAATCTATTCTAAACCCCACACACCTGTGTCAGGGCCTCTGTCTGGGAATCCTGTCTCTAACCCCACGCACCTGTGTCAGTGTATACACACCTCTGTGTGTGTCCTGTCTCTAACCCCACACACCTGTGTCAGTGTATACACACCTCTGTGTGAGTCCTGTCTCTAACCCCACGCACCTGTGTCAGTGTACACACACCTCTGTGTGTGTCCTGTCTCTAACCCCACACACCTGTGTCAGTGTATACACACCTCTGTGTGTGTCCTGTCTCTAACCCCACACACCTGTGTCAGTGTATACACACCTCTGTGTGTGTCCTGTCTCTAACCCCACACTTGTCGTTACACACTCTGTGTGTCCTTTCTCACCCACACACCTGTGTCAGTGTACACACCTCGTGTGTGTCCTGTCTCTAACCCCACACACCTGTTCAGTGATACACAACCTCTGTGTGAGTCCTGTCTCTAACCCCACACACCTGTGTCAAGATCTCTGTCTTGGAATCCTGTCTCTAACCCCACACACCTGTGTCAGTGTATACACACCTCTGTGTGAGTCCTGTCTCTAACCCCACACCAGTGTCAAGATCTCTGTCTTGGAATCCTGTCTCTAACCCCACACACCTGTGTCAGTGTATACAAACCTCTGTGTGAGTCCTGTCTCTAACCCATCACACCTGTGTCAGTGTATACAAACCTCTGTGTGAGTCCTGTCTCTAACCCATCACACCTGTGTCAGTGTATACACACACCTCTGTGTGAGTCCTGTCTCTAACCCCACACACCTGTGTCAGTGTATACAAACCTCTGTGTGAGTCCTGTCTCTAACCCATCACACCTGTGTCAGTATACAACACACCCTCGTTGAGTCCTGTCTCTAACCCCACGCACCTGTGTCAGGGTATACAAACCTCTGTGTGAGTCCTGTTCTAACCC
>WSYH01008296.1:0-17500 GCA_036426205.1 Ascaphus truei
TGGAAGATTGCAAAGGAAAAGCATTTTACCCTGAAAGAGGGCACATATATTGTTGTGAAAGGCATATTTATTCCTAATGCCAATAGCAATGGATCCGCTACTACTGTTCCGTGTGAATCGATACCTGCTGCAATATCTGCACCCTCCATTCCTGAAACCCACATTGTACAACAACAAAACTACTATGATTATGTACCAAGCCTTTCAGCTGAAAATGCATTGGAATGGGAACCAGAAGAAATGAACCTACCTCCCGACCAATTGTTTGAAGAAAGCAGTGGCGATTCCTATGAGCGCTTCATGGAGGAGATGTGTGTCATACTGGATTCAGCGGGTGGGTCAAGCGTGGATGAAAATGCCTTGCATTTCTGGAGCGACCAGTTGCAGCCAGACGAACAGTTAATTCTAGAAGAATGGTAAATATAACAACCGTTATGCGTTGACTGTGCGTTTAAATGGTTTTTTTTTTTGGTTTTTTTTAACCACCATTTTCCCTTTCAATGCGTGGATACAGCGTAACATTGCAGACTGCATAACATGTAGCGATCACAAAGAAATTGTTGCCGAATACAATATAGTATAACCTGAAAGAGTAGTACACATTGCTGACGGAATAAATATACGTACTTTCCTATCCCTTTAACCATATTAGCAACATTTTAACATAACTCTAACACATACCTGTTTTGTTATCATGCAACATTTAAAAGCGGGTCCACCACGTATGACGTGGGACCCTTGTCATGGGCCAAGGCGTCCTTAAAAAGGATTACGGATGTAAGTCCCGCCCCCAAGCGACGTGCGCGCCTCAAAGCCTATTGGCTGTCATGTTTTGTTATAGTAACGGTAACTGCAGTGTGTCATGTGTGCGGCTCAGTGTTTGTAGGCGCCAACTGGGCGTTAGCTGAATGTTAATTGAGTGGGAGGAGTGTTAGCGTGCGTTTCACGCTGGTTTAACATGACGTCACACGTATTGCATTTGCGCATTGTGTTATCGGCCGTCCTTTCTGTCCAAACACGTCTGTTTAAAAAGAATACAGATGTACTCGTTTAGAACGAATGTAGTTTCGTATTCATTGTATTTGAAATAAAGATTTTATGTTTAATGGTATTTTCAAGATGTATTGAACGCACAACGTACGCTTTGTTTTGCGCATGCGCTAACAGTTAGTGCAGCCAAGCGTGAAGTGCGTGCGCACACTAAGATGTGCGCGCACATTTTTCAGTATACAGGCAACGTTCACATCATATACATAGTTATGCCTGCTACAAATTTAAAGAAACATTACATACTGATGTACACTTGTACTTCTAACATATAAGTGAGTGACGTGTGTATGTACACAATCATATAGAGCTGTGTAATGCGTTGTCACGGATACATATATAGTAAGGTGCCATATTTGACCATCATGTGTTTGCTGTATTTCAGAGATGTCGGGGAAGATACAATCGGATCAATGTATGATTTCAGAAGAGTCTACCTTTATATGAGATGATTGTGAGGAGGAGTCACCGACTACTATACTACATATGGAACTAATTTTATATTGCTTGCAGCGCTTATTAACAAACAATTAAAAATGTGATACCCTTATGCCTATATTGCATAAGCACTTAATTAACATAATGATGTTGCAAAATAGTGCCTCATGAATTTTTATTGAGTGTTCTTTAATGACTACTATCATTTTATGGCATGGTGTGTTTTATATATAACAACCATTCCCACTCTGCTAACACATTTGTGTATTCTATTGTGTAATGGAACGTATGACTGTCGAAACTATGTAACAATAATAATAAGAATAATAATAATTATAATATGAGCATGTTCATGTATAGCGCTGCTAGTTGTACACAGCGCTTTACAGACACATTTTTCAGGCTGAGGTCCCTGGCCCGTGGAACTTACAATTTATTTTTTGCCGCCTGAGGCACAGGGAGATAAAGTGACTTGCCCAAGGTCACAAGGAGCCGACACCGGGAATTGAACCAGACTCCCCTGCTTCAAACTCTCAGTGCCAGTGTGTGTCTTTACTCACTGAGCCACTCCTTCTCCCAATGTAAAGGACACTTACAACCAACTAGCCATTTATTGTTAAAAATCTCTTGTTACATGGGTATGTTGATAAAATGGTTTGGGACTGTAGCAAATAATGTTATTGGCCAGATGTTGTGGTCCCCTACAATGCATGAAGTTCTGAATATGACATCAACATCATGTAATGAAGTACGTTTCTGTGTATATTTCATTAACCTAACTAACTATAGTTTACTGTGTTTATTAAACGTTCTAAAAATACATAGTATAGTCAATATGATGATATAAGCTACCATAATAAAGCTGGTGTTATCATTTGTCGGTGTTATACATGGATCCTACACAAATTGATACAGACACAAACAGTTGTCTTACAAAGTGTGTCTATGCTAATGTGCACGTGATTGACGTTACAATTGTGAAAATACTTGATAATTATCATCATGATAATGATGAAGTGACGTGATTTATATTCAAAAAATATTACCAACATTGTCATATTGGTAAATTATAAATGCTAAATGACAGTAACATTAGCGACAAATTTGTCTTCTCTGTTAACAGTTTAACACTTGGTACATGTAGGACACATCCACACACGTGTGACTTATACATACACATGTCACAAATTTAAATTAATGTTGACTATTAATTCCTAGCATTACAAAACACCAACATTGCTAAATATAAGATGTAGTACGCATTGTTGTGATTGCAGGCATTCATGCATGGAGTTTTATGATCAGTCAATTTCATCCGTGATGAATGATCTCCCGTAAGTAAAGAAATAACTACAGTTATCCCCTTGTCTCCAAACACCTCTATATTACATTAATGGAATTTATAAGGAAACATACATAAAATGTGATGAAATGGGAGTAATCATTTTCTAATACAATGCACATGAAAGCTCAAGAGTAGCTAAATGCATATACATGATACAGAAAGTACATATATGTAACATTTGTGTTTAAACCAATATGTTGGGTTTTTACTACAAATAATTATAGGAAGATTGATGTAGGCACATCTTATGAGAGATGTCAGCAAATATACATACCATGATCAGTCATACTGGAGATATACCTATAATGCAAAGGAACAATATATAAATTGCAAACATTGACATGCCATCTTCAGTACCGTAAACAACACAGCAAAGTGTGTATTTGGTGTTAAATGTGCAACACCATGTATATTTCATGACATTCAAAATGTAAATCAGGCTGGTGTACACATCATATGGATGTACATGTTACACTGCACCAATAACATTGTATGTAAGCATACTAGAAGCATGAATGAGTATGGGCATAATATGTGTATTGTGTTAGCATAAGGAACAACACAATGCTAAAATATTAGTGCTTTGTTACCCCAGTTGTATTCACATACACACAACTAAAGTAAAATTGAAGAGGGATTATATAACCTGTGCAACAATAACATACCGGTGCCACATCCCTTTGTGCACACAGCAGAGAGAAGAAAGGTGTGCAACCCATATTCATCTGTGTCCTACCAGAAGGGTATATAAAAAAACATTATTGTTAAGATAACATAATGTAAGTATAAAAGTATAACTTGGAACATATATGTTTTTACTTACAAGAAAAAAATGAATTGATGAGATTCTGGCGTGTCTGGCCACCACTGGCTGTTTGTTCATTTTCAGCAGCTACATGGGTGGGATGCTCGTCTACCACAGGCTCAGCTAGGTCTGACTGTACATTGTGCCTGAGTGCAACATTGTGCAAAATGCAACAGGCAAGGATAATATCAGACACTTTTTGAGGCTTGTATAGAAGAGCCCCACCAGTTCTGTCCAGACACCTAAATCTGGTCTTGAGTAGGCCAAATGTCCTCTCTATAACAGATCTTGTAGATATATGGGCTGCATTGTACCTCTCCTCTGCTTCAGTTTGAGGGTTTAGCACCGGAGTCAAGAGCCACGGCCTAATTCCGTATCCTGAGTCACCTATAATGAATGTAGCACACATAAGCTGACATTAGTGATCAAATTGTACAATGCCAACATTCCTAAATAAAAATGTGTTTTGTGTTATAACATGTAAATGTGTACTCACCCAGCAGCCAACCATGTTCAAAATGTCCCTCTTCGAACGCATGGAAGACTGAAGAGTTCCTCAGGATGGAGGAATCGTGACTGGAACCAGGGAATTTGGGTACCACATGCATTATCCTCATCGTGGCATCACATACCACCTGTACATTGAGTGAATGGTAGTGCTTACGATTGCGGTACACATGCTCACTCTGACTAGGTGCAATCAAAGCAACATGTGTGCAATCGATTGCACCCAGCACACATGGTATCCCTGCTATATTATAAAAGCCAGTCCTGACTTCCAGCCACTCTGTCGCCTCTGTAGGAAAATGAATATAATTCCTAGCGCGTCTATTGAGTGCATAGAGAAACTGGGTCAAGGCCCGCGAGAATGTAGATTGCGAGACCCCGCCCACTATGCCCACAGTTGTCTGGTATGACGCGGAAGCAAGATAATGTAATGAGCACAGCATTTTAACAAGCCCAGGGACTGCACGACCTCTGGCTGTGAAAAAATCTAAATCTCCCCTTATCTCCTGATAAAGAGCTAAGATTGCTGCTGAACTCAAACGATAGCGACTTACAATCTCCTCCTCACTCATCCCATCTAACAGGGTTCTCTCCCTGTACAGACGCGGACGAGGCACAACTTGTCTCCTCTGTCTTCTCCTCTGATCTCCTGTCCCTCTCCCTGTCTCTGTCGTATCCGCGTGACTGTCCCTGTCACTGTCACTGTCCCTCGGTGTGTCCCTCCCTTGCCCTATATGATTGTCTTCATCATCAAGCATGTCATAGAAAAGAATGTTCCTCCGTCTCCTAAACAATCTCAACATTTTGAAATGAGTAGCTGTGAATGATCAGGTAATGGGCGTCCTTTAAATAGGTATGTGATGATGTCAGGTGACATAGTAAAATGCAAGGTGTTACATTAACATAATAAAGTACTTCTGTGGCAAGCTGTGTGCAGTTCTTGTTATAAGTATTTGTTGTGTGTATTCTGCAGGGAATGATGATATTTGGCAATGATGTGACGTGAACCTTTGTAGAAACATTGCTTGCAAATAAATAGTTGCATGTGCAATGCATGTAACACTTGTGAACGCAACAGTCAGTCATGTAATTAGGCAAAAAGGCTGAGATTGACGTGGGAAAAGTTTTGTGTAACATGTGTAATTAGGCATGTTATTGTGACATGTTGACAACAATGAATAGTCGTGTGCATATGCATGCATTTCTGTAAGGAGGATAGTTGCTAGAGAATGAGTTTACAAGGTGTCCCAATGATGAATTACTGTACATGTGTGTATAAGTTAGGTTGAAGTGCTTGTAATGCAACGGTTACAATGTAAACATGCAATGTGATTGATCGTCCAATAAGTGACGTCATGAAAATAGGGAGGACCAAACGTAGATGTAAACATGAGAATTTAGATGTACATGTACGTTTAAAGATGCGTGAAACATTACAAGCATTGTGTAATGTAAAGGAACATGAATATACTGTGTATGTGTGACATGTGTGACATGTGTAACATCATGTAAATAATTGTCGCTCAGTTCAATAAAATGTGTGATATGATGTGAGGTTCTCCTTTAAGAGTTGAGTATAGTATTTTCCCTTGGCACATCATCACATGATGAGTAATGTGACCCGCAAATGCTGCAAACATGTAAAAGTATAATGTTATGCAAATAATACACGTCAGCTGTGACACAATGCAGGGAATGCCCCCACACTGTAATGCAAATGACGTTTGTATTGTGAGCAATGAAACGTAAACAGTACTATACTGTTATACGTCCCCGCTCCATTGACTCCATTGATGTACAGAAGTTTTTTTTTTCTAAGTGCCGTTGCGGCAGCCTTAGCGATCGTTCTCCCCTCCAAACTGCCAACTTTAGTTGGCGGGAGAAATTGGCCATAACATCTCAATTTCGTAGTGCCGATCAGGCCCGATAAGCTGTTTTTTTTTGTTGAATCCAGCCGATTTAAAAAAGTGGCGATAAGTGGCGAAAACAGGCTTATCGGCAGCCGACTGGCCATAACAAAATAATCGGCTCCGAAACCTGGCGAAATCAAGCACTTATCGGCGCTTACTGAATCTCAAACCCAATTTTGCCTATAAAATGGCGATAATTCCCTTATCAACGCTTACTGCATGAGGCCCATAGTGAGGGAGAGATATAAGGAGAGAGAGGGAGAGATATGGAGAGAGAGGGAGATATGGATAGAGAGAGATATAAAGAGAGATAGAGATATACGGAGAGATAGAGATATACGGAGAGATAGAGATAAGGAGAGAGATATAAGGAGAAAGAGATATAGGGAGAGATATGGAGAGAGATGGAGATATAAGGAGAGATATATATGGAGAGAGATGGAGATATAAGGAGAGAGAGAGATACAGTATAAGGAGAGAGAGGGAGATATATTTGCTACAACTGAGACCTGGCTCACTCAGTCTGACTCTGCTCTGGAAGCTGCCCTCTCTTATGGTGGATTTTCTTTCTCCTACACTCCGTGCTCTGATGGCAAGGGTGGAGGTGTGGGGCTTCTGCTCTCCTCTCTCTGCCATTACCGAACCCTTCCTATTCCTCCCTATCTTGCTTTCCCCTCCTTTGAGGCTCACACATTCCAGATCTTCTCTCCTCTCCCTGTCCACGTGGCAGTCATTTATCGCCCACCTACCTCTACTCATCCCCCTTCTGCCTTTCTCTCTCACTTTGAATCCTGGCTCTCTTTCTTTCTCTCCTCAGACTCCCCTGTTCTTCTCCTTGGGGACTTCAATTGCCACATTGATGACCCCTCTCTCCCTTGGGTTTCCCGCTTTCTCTCTCTAACCTCTTCTTTTGGCCTTCAACAGTGGACTGCAGCCAGCACCCACAAGGATGGCCACTATCTAGACCTGGTTTTCACTAAAAACTTCTCTCTCCCCGATTTCTCCATTTCCCCTTTTCCTCTCTCTGACCATCACCTCATCTCATTCTCTCTATCTCACTTCTCTCCTTCACCACCTCCATCCATCCCCCGGTTCTGCAGAAACCTGCGCTCCTTTCACCTACCAAACTTTGATTCCACTTTACGCTCTTCCCTCTCCTCTCTCAGTTCTGCTACAGACCCTGACAAGCTGGTCAGGAACTACAACTCTGCCTTATCCTCCTCTCTTGATCTACATGCCCCGCTTTCTCTCTGCTGTCCTCGCCCTTCTAACCCCAGACCCTGGCTAAATTCCCACACGCACATGCTTCGTTCCTCTGAACGCCTCTGGAGGAAATCTCATACTCTCGCAGACTTTCTTCACTACAAATTTATGCTATCCTGTTTCAACTCTGCCCTCTCGCAAGCTAAACAAGCCTACTTTTCTTCTCTAATCAACAAGCACCAGTCTAACCCACGCCGACTCTTCTCTGTCTTTGATGCTCTACTCAAACCACCCTCAGCTGCCTCTTCTTCCTCCATCTCCGCCCAGGACTTTGCTGACTATTTTAAAGAAAAGGTGAAATCCATACGTCAGAACATCCCCTCTGTTTCTTCCTCCCATCCTACACCTCTTCCTAACTCTCCTCCTGCCTTCCTTGACTCCTTTTCCACTGTCTCAGAGGAGGATGTGCCACTGTTGATCTCCTCTTCCCCCTCTACCACTTGCTCTCTGGACCCAATTCCCTCCCATCTCCTAAAACCTCTTGGTCCTACTATAACCCCTACCCTCACCCACGTTTAACTCTTCCCTCTATTCTGGTACCTTCCCATCCTCCTTCAAACATGCAGCAGTTATACCATTACTCAAAAACAGCAAGCTTAACCCTACTTGTCTTTTTAACTATCGACCTTTCTCCCTCCTGCCTTTTGCCTCTAAACTACTTGAACGTCTTGTATTCTCTCGCTTGCTCCATTTTCTCAACACCTATTCTCTCCTAGACCCTCTACAATCTGGCTTCCGCACTGCTTACTCCACGGAAACGGCCCTCACTAAAATAATGGATGACCTCCATGCTGCCAAAGACAGAGGTCATTACACTCTGCTCATATTACTCGACCTCTCTGCCACATTTGACACCGTGGACCACCCTCTTCTCCTTCACATTCTCCATGCTCTTGGTATTCGTAACAAAGCTCTATCCTGGATCTCCTCTTACCTCTCCCATCGTACATTCAGTGTCTCTTCTGCTAACACCTCCTCCTCCTCTATTGATCTCTCTGTGGGGGTACCCCAGGGCTCTGTCTTGAGAACTCTTCTCTGTACACACACTCTCTAGGGGACCTAATAACATCTCTTGGGTTTAAATATCACCTCTATGCTGACGACACACAAATTTACTTTTCAACACCCGACCTTACACCTGCTGTACAAACCAAAATTTCTGAATGTCTCTCTGCTATATCATCCTGGATGGCCCTCCGCCGCCTCAAACTCAACATGGCAAAAACAGAGCTCCTCATACTTCCTCCCAAACCTGGCCCTATTCCCTCCTTCCACATTACTGTTGGAAGTACGATCATTCACCCAGTTGCCCAAGCACGCTGCTTAGGGGTCATACTCAACGCATCTCTCACATTCTCCTCTCACATTCAGAACGTTTCTAAAACCTGTCGTTTTTTCCTCCGCAATATCACTAAGATATGCCCGTTTCTCTGTTGCTTGACTGCTAAAACTATGACTCAGGCCCTCATTATCTCCCGTCTTGATTACTGTAACCTCCTGCTGTCCGGCCTCCCTGCCTCTCACCTGTCTCCCCTACAATCTATCCTAAACGCTGCTGCCAGAATCACTCTACTCTTTCCTAAATCTGTCTCCGCGTCTCCCCTCCTGAAATCCCTCTCCTGTCTTCCGATCAAATCCCGCATCTCACACTCAATTCTCCTCCTCACTTTTAAAGCTTCACACTCTTCTGCTCCTCCTTACATCTCAGCCCTAATTTCTCGTTATGCACCATCCCGACTCTTGCGTTCCTCTCAAGCATGTCTTCTTTCTACCCCCTTTGTATCTAAAGCCCTCTCCTGCCTTAAACCTTTCTCACTTACTGCCCAGCACCTCTGGAATGCCCTTCCCATCAATACCCGACTAACACCCTCTCTATCCACCTTTAAGACGCACCTTAAGACACACTTGCTTAAAGAAGCATATGAATAGCACTGTGGATTATACTGGACACATGATACATAAAGCATGGCCTCCTGCAGACGCACTTATCTGAATTCCCTCCTACTGTCTCTGTACGTTCTCCCTACCTACCAATTAGACTGTAAGCTCCTCGGAGCAGGGACTCCTTTTCCTTAATGTTACTTTTATGTCTGATCCACTTATTCCCATGACCTGTTATTTATATTATCTATTTGATTACCACGTGTATTACTACTGTGAAGCGCTATGTACATTAATGGCGCTATATAAATAAAGACATACAATACAATACAATAGATATAAGGAGAGAGAGAGAGATATAAGGAGAAAGAGAGATATATAAGGAGATAGAGATAAGGAGAGAAAGGGATATAAGGAGAGAGAGGGAGATATAAGGAGAAGAGAGAGAGGGAGATATAACGAGAGAGAAAGATAAGGAGAGAGAGAGAGAGATAAGGAGAGACGATTGTGGCAGGAGAGGGTTAACCAGGCCAATAATAAAGGTATTATGCCCGGCTGGTTAACCATAAACCCTGTTGGGAGTGAAGGGGTTCAAATGTATTATCCCCATAATACCATGTTTCCCCCTACACTAGCGTTATTGCCCCTGTTTTGCAGCTCAGAAGCTAGCTGCAGTTAAAATGAATGAATGAAAATGTGCCCGTGGGGAATTGAGAATGTCAGCTCTTCAACCCAGTTGTGGTATATAACTGTTGGTATAATAAAGATGTATGTGGTTTTACTGTTCCAGGAGTGCCAGCCAGTTGGGATGTGCAGGGCGTGAGTTTCAGGGGTGACTTTACGGTAACATTTTGCCACTGTGTGTTTGGGTAGACAGGGGCCACTGTTGTTGGTTACCCCGAAACATGTACTCAGGAATCCCCCCAGATGCCTGAGTACATGAGTAACACAGATCACCGGACAAAATCCCCCCTAGAACACAGTTTGCAGCTCAAAGCCAAATCCCCCTGCTTCAGCACAAACCAGGACAGTAAAACTGGGCAGGGAACTGAGTTACGTTCCAGGTCCCGGGATATGCCAGAACCCTAGGACCCCGTGAGGGGTTCCGTAACTCTCTCACCATGGATAAGGTGGACAGAGTTGTAGGGGTTAAATTGAGTAAAAGCGTAGAGTCAGCTCTGCAGCTTTGACGGTTCAGGGGATTCCTCTCCCTCCATGTGTCATCATCACCGCGGTTCCCCCTGCCTCTGATCTTTCCCCCTTGCCTCCTCGTTCTTCTCTCCCTTCCTCCTCCCGCATCCGTCCCTCTGCGGCATGCCCTGACGCGCTCCCAGCTGCTGCGCGCGTTCCCCGCAGGGCGCACACATGTTGCCAAACACCCGATCCCCTCCGCGGCACTCCCTGCTCGCGCCCTCCCTGTGTCTCCCCTCCGGTCTCAGTACCTTCAGCAGTCACTCCTCCGGTTCTCTCTCCTCCCTTGGCGGGCCCCCGCCCCTGCGGCGCCCCGCGCGCTTTCTGACACAGTCTGTGCGCACGCACCCCAACCTTACAGAGGGCGCGTGCACACGCTCCTCTTGTAAACTTCTCCAGACCTCTAGCTCCGCCCCCGATGCTGTACAAGCTATCTCCCTCTCTGATTTACCTGTCTCCTCCTCTCCTTCTCACCTATCCTGCTGCCTCTCACTTCACCCTCTGCTCCTCCTCTGTCTCCCATTGGTGTCCCCTCCTTTATAACCCCTGTCTGTCCATTGCTCTGCATATCTTCTTGTGACCCCTGTGTGTGCAGTCCTATGCTTGGCTCTCCTTTCTCTTTCAGCGTTTGTTCCTGCTTACCTTTGGATCTCCCTAGTTTGAACTCTGCTTTGTACTTGATTACCCTGCTCTCTCCTGCCCTTGAACCCTGCATCCGGATACGACTTCGCTGCCCTCATTTACCCCTGGACTCTGGTTTACGGACATCACTATCCTGCTCTCTATTGCCCTTGGACTCTGGCACACGGACATCACTATACGAACTCTGAAACCCAAGGCGTTGCAAGTATACCTTAACCCTCTTTCTACAGGCCCGGCAACGCACAACCACACTCCGGGCAACCCCTCACTGCGGTGGGTGGGTGTTATAACCCTACCCACATCAGTACTGGGGACTGGCCAGGTCTGCGGGCATACAGGCGTTACAGCAGCCAACTGCTGGCTCCAGTCCTGTGAATGTGTATAAGACTGAGGTTTGTTTTATTAAAAAGGAGGACAAGGGGTTAATAAATACCCACACCTTACACAGGGTCCCTAGGATAAAAGAGTCATGACCCAAGTAATGCCCAGGTACCCCGAGTCCGGCTGGGACAGGTTTCGGCCTTCGTGAAGGATGGATCGCTAAGATCCTGTATCGACTTTCGCGGACTCAACAAAATCACGGTAAAAAAATCGATTTCCCCTTCACTTAATCTCTGAAGTGTTCGATCGTCTCCAAGGAGCCTCTATCTTCTCCAAGCTCGATTTAAGAGGGGCCTATAATCTCATTCATATAAGGGAAGGGGACAAATGGAAAACCGCATTTAATACACGATCTGGACATTATGAGTATCTAGTGATGCCCTTCGGTCTATGCAATGCTCCTGCCGTTTTCCAAGAGTTCATGAACGATATCTTCCGGGACGTATTGGGAACATTTGCTATCGTATACTTGGATGACATTCTCATTTTTTCTAAAGACTTAGATGAGCACATTCACCATACCAAATTGGTACTTTCTAGGCTCTGTGCTAATCGCCTATACGCCAAGATGGAGAAGTGTTTGTTCCACCAGACGTCTACTGCCTTCTTAGGCTATATTATCTCTAACCAAGGTTTTTCTATGGACCCAGAGAAATTGAAGTTTGTCCTCGACTGGCCGCTGCCAAATTCTCTCAAGGCCGTGCAGCGTATTCTTGGCTTTGCCAATTAATACAGGAAATTCATCCGTAATTCTTCTTCCATTGCTCTACCCATCACCGCCTTGACTAAAAAAGGTGCTGACCCCATGTCTTGGCCTCCCGAAGCCATTGACGCCTTCGAGTTTCTCAAAAAAGCCTTAGTTTCTGCAATCATCCTACGACATCCTGATACCTCACTTCCCTTCACGTTAGAAGTTGACGCCTCGGATGTGGGAGCCGGTGCAATACTCTTAGAGATCCTCTCCCCAAGAAAAACTCCATCCCTGTGTTTTTTTTTCTCGGAAATTCTCGTCTGCCGAGAGAAATTATGATGTTGGGAATCGTGAGCTATTGGCCATTAAATTGGCTCTTCAGGAGTGGATGCATCTTCTCGAAGGTACAAAGGAGCCTATTGCCATCCTCACCGATCACAAAAATTTACTGTATATCGAGCGGGCTCGACGATTAGGATCTCGTCAGGCCCGTTGGTCTCTTTTTTTCCCATTTCAACTATACCATTTCTTATATTCCTGGTACCAAAAATATCAAAGCAGACACTCTCTCTCGCCAGTTCGCCACGGAGAACGAATCCAATGAGTACGCTGAATCTATTCTCCCCACCAAGTGCATAATCTCTGCCAATAATTTTGATGTGTTGGATGAAATTAACAAGGCCCAGGTTCACATTCCCAGGAGATTCAGGGTACCAGAGGGATGCTTATACGCAGCTCGACGTTTTCGCCACAACATTTTACTTTGGGGACATTCTTCTAGATCGGCCGGTCATCCAGGTTTCAAGAGGACAGCGGATCTTATTAAACGGACATTTTGGTGGCCGAAGATGAACAAGGACATTTTTGATTTCACCAGTGATTGTCCGGTATGTGCCCAGAGTAGATCCGCCCATCACAGACCTTCTGGTCTTCTCATGCCTCTTCCTATTCCGGAGCAACCTTGGAAACACATCTCTATGGACTTGTCAATCCCAACTCTAAAGGAATGAATACCATTCTTGTGGTTGTAGACAGATTTTCTAAGCATTCACACTTTATTCCCCTTAAGGGCCTTCCTAATTCTGCTACTTTGGCCAATATTTTTTCTAAGGAAATTTTCAGATTGCACGGTGTCCCTATTTCGATTGTTTCTGACAGAGGTTCTCAATTCATCTCTAAGTTCTGGCGTGCATTTTCCCAAAGACTTGGGATTTCCCTACTTTTTTCTTCTGGATATCACCCTCAGACCAATGGTCAGACAGAAAGAATGAATCAGACCTTAGAGCAGTATCTCAGATGTTTCGTCTCCGAATCTCAAGACAACTGGGTGGATCTGTTACCATGGGCTGAATTTGCCATCAACTCTCTTAAAAATGAATCTACACAAGTCCCCTTTCTTCATTATTTCAGATTCCACCCTAGCAGTCTTCCCCTCTCCTCCCTCCCTTCTGGTGTTCCCGCAGCGGATTCTCATGTTTCTACTCTTCAGAAGTCTTGGAGGAAGATCCTTAAGACCCTACAAACTGCCGTCTCAAGACAAAAAACAAAGGCAGATCAACGTCGTCAACCGGGCCCTTCGTTCAAACCCGGAGACAGAATGTGGTTGTCATCAAAAAATATAAGGCTCAAGACCCTGTCTCCAAAGTTGTCCCCGAGATTCTTGGGTCCTTTTAAGATATTAGAGAGGATCAATCCGGTCGCATACCGTTTGGCACTTCCTCCCACCATGAGGATTCCATCTGTGTTCCATGTGTCCTTACTTAAAGCATTTATCCAGAGCTTTCACTTCCCGGACCGTTCCGAAAACCTAACCCGGTGACCATTCACGGACAGCAAAAATACGAAGTTCACTCCATAATTGACTCCCGTTGGTCCAGAAATAACCTACAGTTCATTGGAAGGGGTATGGCCCAGAGCAGTGTTCATGGATTCCGTCACGTCACATTCATGCCCCCAAACTCCTCTGGCAATTCCATCAGAAATTTCCCCAGAAGCCACGGCAGGATCGCCGGAAGATCGATCCTCAAGGGGGGGATACTGTGACGGTTCAGGGGATTCCTTCCTCTCCATGTGTCCCCGTCACAGCGGTTCCCCCTGCCTCTGATCTTTCCCCCTTGCCTCCTCATTCTTCTCTCCCTCCCTCCTCCCGCATCCATCCCTAACCGGCATGCCCTGACGCGCTCCCAGCTTCCGCGCGCGTTCCCCGCAGGGCGCGTGCATGTTCCCAAACACCGATCCCCTCTGCGGCACTCTCTGCTCAGGGCGTCCCTCTGTCTCCCCTCTGGTCTCAGTACCTTCTGCAGTCACTCCTCCGGTTCTCTCTACTCCCTTGGCAGGCCCCCCCGCGGCGCGGCGCCCTGCGCGCTTTCTGACACAGTCTGTGCGCGTGCACCCCAACCTTACAGTGAGCGCATGCACACGCTCCTCTTGTAAACTTCTCCAGACCTCTGGCTCCGCCCCCGATGCTGTACAAGCCATCTCCCTCTCTGATTTACTTGTCTCCTCCCTCTCTCCTTCTCACCTATCCCTGCTGCCTCTCACTTCACCCTCTACTCCTCCTCTCTCTCCCATTGGTGTTCCCTCCTTTATAACCCCTGACTGTCCATTGCTCTGCATATCTTCTTGTGACCCCTGTGTGTGCAGTCCTATGCTTGGCTCTCCTGTCTCTTTCAGCGTTTGTTCCTGCTTACCTTTGGATCTCCCTAGTTTGAACTCTGCTTTGTACTGGATTACCCTGCTCTCTCCTGCCCTTGAACCCTGCATCCGGATACGACTTCGCTGCCCTCATTTAACCCTGGACTCTGGCTTACGGACATCACTATCCTGCTCTCTATTGCCCTTGGACTCTGGCACACGGACATCACTATCCGAACTCTGAAACCCAAGGCGTTGCAAGTATACCTTAACCCTCTTTCTACAGGCCCGGCAACGCACAACCACACTCCGGGCACGCCCTCACTGCGGTGGGTGGGTGTTATAACCCTACCCACATCAGTACTGGGGACTGGCCAGGTCTGCGGGCATACATGCGTTACAGCAGCCAACTGCTGGCTCCAGTCCTGTGAATGTGTATAAGACTGAGGTTTGTTTTATTAAAAAGGAGGACAAGGGGTTAATAAATACCCACACCTTACACAGGGTCCCTAGGGTAAAAGAGACATGACCCAAGTAATGCCCAGGTACCCTGAGTCCAGTTTAGGGGTTCAGGTGGAAAATCATATGTGTTAAATGTATGAATTATGATAACAATGTTTTTGAATAAGGGAAAAGAGAATGGGTTTTAACCATTCCCCAAGCTTGATATGTTTGAAGGAATGTCAGAGGAAGTCATTGAGCATGGCTATGAACCCTATTGACATAAGAAGTATAGGGGGCTGCTCATCTCAGCTTCAAAGGCCAGGATGTAGAGGTGTCAAACGTTTTGTTAGCAGACACATTTGGGATTCACCAGTATAGTGAGTCATAATTTAAGTTCAGGACTTCTAAGGCATCACGTGGAGTTGACTTCGGCATGTCTGGGGAGACATTGTAAGGTGTTACTTGGGGAGGAGGAGAGGTGAACATTTTGGCCTGACAGATGTCTAGTTATGCGAGTGTCAAGTGGGGGGAAGATGACATTTTGTTGCACATGCTCATGTTCTGAAGCAGAGAGACCAGGAGTTATCCACCTGGCTAAAGTATGTGAGTGGCCACAGAGGAAATTCCCACGCCACAGATTGGCTACACATGTTAACAGATGGAACAGGGGAAGTTTTTAAAAAATACCTGCAGCCCAGTCCTAGTCTGATTCACCAAAGATTCAACCAAGAAACGTCCAAGTACAGCGTCAGCGGTTCCGGAGTGTGAGGGGTTAACTACATCGTAACCAAGGATTGCACCCCTCTTCCAGAATTCCTTTGCGCCAAGGATTCCCGATGAATCCTGTAAGGCCTTGACAAAATAATTCCTTTTGGCGAAGATATAGGGCTGGCAAGTTGCACCCCTAGCCAAGGACTGTTGCACGGCTCAAATCGCGCACCCACTTTGTTTCGTTCAGTGGACACTTTATTTTGTGTCCCTATCCCAGTAAGTGCATATTAACTGTAATTTTGAAGTATTGTGTGTTTGTCTTAAAAGGAAATAAATTACAATTTATCCTCAGTCGAGGATCCTGGTATTAATTTGTTGGTAAGACCTGGACTACCATGAGAAGAATGAACTGCAATCTTCTGCTATGAGAATTCCCTCCTCAAATTAATCAATTAATTAACAATCCGCCTATGGAAATTAAATAACTTAAAAAAACAAAAAAAAAATTACAAATCCAAAACTGCAAATTGCATTTTGAGACTGACTCACGGACCAAAGGAACCGGCCAATTTGAGGTGGAGCCAAATCCGCCAAAAAAGCTTTGCCCATATCTAGGCGGTAGTCAACGGGAGGATTGGCCAGTTGAGCGTTTCTTTTTAATAGATTTAGATTTTAGAATATTCTTATTTCTGGTCTATAACACCTGAGGTGCTTTAACTTCTTACATTCTAATTAACTCTTAGATTAATCCCATTTTTCCTGTGTACATTTCTCTTCTATACCAACATCAAACAGGAGAGTAAAGCACTGTATATTCCAGGCTGCCCCTGCTGTGAGTGTATAGTGCTACTCACAATACAATTTACTTTGAATGTTCATTTCTCAGAGGGGGACCCTGAAAATAAACTGAAATGTCATAATCACTTGGCAAGTTTTCAGTACTTACAGGAGAAGCTGCATCTGAAGATATTTTCCTCCTGTTATCTCCAAATAAATGAAAAGGAGATGAACGGTTGGGGCCTCTCTGTATCCACAAGGAGCTGTTAGAGAAGAAATCATTATTATCCTAACACAACTTGAAACAAAAGAAACATAGTACAGATATAGTACAATAGAGGTTTAGTTGTTTATTAAATATTTATCAAGCTTAGAGAAATACACATTTTACTTTAATCTATTAAAGGTATTTCTGTGAGCAGCGTTTAAAGCCATTAATACAGATCCAGAGATCCAGCTGTATGACTGCGAACTGATTCACTGCATTCCTTTCATCTGATAAAAACATCTCACTATTTACTTCCCATGTTTTATACCAAACATACTACAAGCCTCGGAAACTCTACAGTTACATCTATAAACAAAAAATTTCCCTACCATCCCTGTTTTTAAAAGCAGAAAACTGGATTGTAAGCTCTTTGGACAACCTTCAAAGCGAACTGTGCATCAGTTATCCCAAAGAATTCAGTGGGTAAAAAAAAAAAAATACACACAAAACACAAGACGGATTCAATATAAAATAATTCAACTTTAATATCTGGTCACAAGACTACAAATGCCAATGTGTTACAAAAAATAATATCCGCAACACATTAACTAAAAAAAATATATAT
>WSYH01008297.1:0-29708 GCA_036426205.1 Ascaphus truei
ACAAATGGCCACAAAACATCCACGTTAGTTCAATCCAGAATAACTTATTAACCCGTGGAATCCCCTCTGCTAGGAGGAGACACGAAACGCGTCAGGGAGCCTAGAGATGAGGCTTTCCCATACACCAATTGCCTGATCCCGACCAGCGCAGCTGTCCAAGATACCCTCAAGCCGCAATGTCCCGCACTCTTGCAGAGGACGACGTGTGCGGTGACTGCGGCCCGTCGCACAAGTTACCACTCAAGGGCCCGTAGGGTGCCACTAATGCACTGGTAGTGTCGGTGGGTTTGGTATATAGACTACTGTCTGCGAGCACTCCGGTGCTCGGGGTCCAGCGAAGCACTACACAAAGGTCAGCACGCCACGTGATGATTACACGTGCTGGGCATGCCCCAACCTGCGAGATATTCTTATTGTGGACACCCAACGTAGTAGGTGGTCCCGAAATCCAGGTGTCTACTTGCGGAACGCAGCGTCCGCTGAATACCTAACTAACCACTTGGCACTAAACGTGACAGTGATCCCTCACATAGCGGCCTCCCTGTCCTGAATAGCTACCCAAATGTTTGGGATGTGCAGAACCTATACTGCGCCACCTAGTAGGAGGCTCCCAATAGCCTAGCTCCGCTCCCTCAAACTCTATACCAGTCCATGACTCCCACTAAAACGACTATTATGAGGCAGGCTACTTCGCTAACCATCTACTGAGTGCGTGCCCAGCAACCGTGCCATGACATTCAAACCCTCTTGGCTCCTTCTGTCAGATCTTCCACAGCGCAACTGGAACAGCCTGTCATTGAACTCTGCACAAGACCGCCCACCAAATAGAGCCTTCAATTAAGCGGGCAGCGTTTCCCTATATTGGGCCATCACTTAGCCAATTGATCCCCCTACCTCTGCGTGCGGACGTTGCGGCCTAGTAACGGTGGAATGGTGCGGCGACCCTTACACGCTGCAGGAGCTTCACTACGGCTCACCTGATCATTACTTCACCCTTTGCCTTTCGGCCCTCCATAAATCTGGCAGACCTGAAGTGACAGGGTCCCTCTTAATGCTAGGGCAGTCTCTGGGCAACACTCACTATGAATAGGTTAACTCAGAGCTGCATCTTGGAGCCCCAGGGCGGTTGCTCTGGCCTAGTACCAGGGAGTCCCGGCACTCCTGCTACCTACCTCCTTCCTTGTCTCTCCTCGCACTCTCAAACTAGCTAGCTTGCTCCATATTGCTTGACAAAACCTGTCTGCACACAAACATTGTGTGGCAGACTAGACAGCTCAGCTATGAGAAGCGGGCCAGCCTCTATGTTGGTCTTTAATGTGCCGTGACAGCGGCCTGAAATTGCTGCGAGTCCCAGAGGCTGATGGGAATTGTAGTCCTTTGGCAAAGCTCTATTTCATATGGGGACCGCCGTGTAAGCCGCCGATCTTTACCGCCACGCTATGCGTGTGGCAGAGCTCGCCGCCACCCATAATACCAATGAGGAGGGGCCGGTGGCCCGACCGGGAGGAGAGAAATCGCCGTCGGCCCTCAGTCACCCACTAGCAGCAGGTTATGATAAGGCAGGGGGACCAAAGGAAATCAGGGGCAACACTGCGGTTTGACCACCCTCTACCATATGACACATAACTAGGTTCTTTTCTCTCCCATAGCTGTGAGAGGCAAACCTCCATGCAATTGATGCTAGAGCCCAACCCTCGTAACTTACCAGGCTTACTGCCAGATAGAGAGAAACTGCACTAAGCCATTTTAACAACATAGGACTACACGACATAGTATTCTATATCATGAGCCATCAGGTCATTTCCCGGTATTTTGTTCTTCGGACCAACCCCCCACTCTTTGACTTATCTGTTGAGGCTACCATTGGAGAAACACAGCAGAAGCATCAGAGTGTCTACAAAATCCTTTCCATACAAGCCCGGCACTCGCACCACAGGCCGTGTGAAGCGATTATATTAATATTCTATTTCATACTCATATTCATATTAATAGTAGATGAGGTGAAAAAAAATGAACGTACGATCCATCAAGGTTCAACCTATGACTCAATTAGACAACAGATACTTATTCATCCTATAATCTATACTTGACTTATTGAATACCAGAGCGCAAGGACCAGAATGGAAAAAACCCCATTAGAGTGGGGAAAAAAATTTAATCCTTCCGCACTCCAAGAATGCCGCAATCGGATTAATCCCTGCATTCACATCCCTTCCAATGCTCTATACTTATTTGGTATATCCTGCATATTACCTTTACCATAACTAAAAGATTGCCTCCCAGAAACTTTTTTTGAAAACAAATATATTGATAAGGAGCCCATCACAGTCTTCCTATGGGTATGAATTCAAATATTTTTTACTGCCCTTACTGATTCCCTATCAGCTCTTATATCATTGCCGTCGGTCTTGGACCAATTCTTGCCTCTCCCCTTCTCCTGACGGCGCATACGAGGATTTTGCCTTAATGAGGAGCCCTAGAAGATTCGCAGACACAGTCTACTAGGCGTCCACGATTAAGCGTCCAGGAAGAAGCAGTCCTACAGCAGTGAGTACAGCCGTGGAGGTACAGCGGTGATACAGCAGTGAAGTACAGCAGTGAGATACAGCCGTGAGTACAGCCCTGTGAGATACGCCGCGGGAGTACAGCCGTGAGTACAGCAGTGAGCGACAGCAGTGAGTAACAGTCCTGTGAGTACAGCAGTGAGTACAGCAGTTGAGTTGACAGCAGTGAGTGAGACGCAGTGAGCAGCGCAGTGAGCTGAGTACAGCAGTGAGTACAGCAGTGCACGAGATACAGCAGTGAGTATGACAGCAGGTAGAGCTACAGCCTGGTGAGTACAGCCGTGAGGACAGCAGTGAGCGCAGCAGTGAGCTACAGACCAAGCAGTGAGCTACAGCAGTGAGCTACAGCAGTGCAGTACATCAGAGACAATATACTCGGCACAGAGTGACTGTCGCCTCACAGTTGCGCAAGCATGTGAGAGTAATCGAGTATGATCCTTTTCCAACACCTATTTCTAATATTAATTATGTTTTAGTCCTCTAACTCATTATAATTTACTATCATTCTGTTTTATGCGCAGCTAGCGGTCTATCTGTGCTAATCTCTGCTCCCCTGAATGGGGCCAGCACCCATGGCACGTAAGCCCCTCCCCCCTACACTCAAGCGGCAATGCCTTTCTACAGCCAAGAGGCAGATTTAACCCTAGCACTGCCTGCCGCTGGTACAGACTTACGTGATGAGGCAGCAGGATTTCAGTAGCCACAGGTTACATACGGCTACAGAGACTATAAGCCAAAGAACAAGCGAGCAACAGTGAGGCGCCACACGCACACACGCACACGCCCGCGCCACACACACACACACACGACGAACCACAAACAGCGCTGTGGCGCCGGGTGGGGGTATATTCGTTTCGTATCATGGTACTTTCGTCGATTAGCTTTCTGATTTGTAGTTTCTTTTGTTGTCTAACATACATTCCAGCTTTCGGGTTTTGTGATGAATTAACAGTAGATCGTGCTTGGGTCGTGTGAGTGCAGGAAATCCGAGAGACTAGCACTGACGGAGGCCACGCATTAAGGGTGCAGTAATAGTGCTGTGTGTATGTAGATGTGCAGGAACAGACAGAGGGCGCTAGCAGGCCAGAGTTAGGATGCACATGTAATTAGTGCTGTGTGCTAGTGGAAGTACAGCGAAAACGCATGAGCCACCGGCGCGCAGGCCAGCATTAGATGCAGTAATAGTGAGGCCTATGTGTGTGTGTGAGACTACAGACAACAGCCAGCATGCGAGCCCCCGCTGCAGGCCAGCATTAGGGGCCACTGACAGTAATAGTTCTACCAGGGATGCTGTGGTGAGTGCAGCGAACAGAAAAGAGGCCGCCCTGCCAGCGCCAGCATACGGGATGCAAGTAATCCAGGTAATAGTGTGTGTGTGTTGCTGAGATGCTAGGAACAGCCCAGAGAGGAGAGGCTAGCGGCTAAGCATTAGAGTGCAGTAATTTAGAAATGCAGAATAGTGCTGATAGTGATGTGAGGTGCGAGGAACAGCAGAGGGACGCCTAAGAAGGCCAGCGATAGGGTGCAGTAATAGTACTGTGGTGTATGATGCAGAGTGACAGAACAGCATGGCCGAGCGCCATGCTAGGCCAGCATAGGCTGGAGCTCCATAGTGGAGGGACAGCCCGGCCGCATGAGCACGCCTGCCGTCCTCAATCGATGAGAATGTCTTTTTAGCAGGGGCTCCACGCGAAGCGTCCGCCCAGGCGGTAGCTGCTTGAGGAGCGTCTAGAGGTTTTCAGGCTGACCAGCAGCAGGAGCAGTTTACTCAGCGCGCTGTACGCGCCCTGTGAAAACCTCCAATCACAGCAAAGCAAGCGGTCAACGTGAATCGATTAGACGGGCGAGCTGCGAACGGGACTCATATGCGCCCAGCGACAGTCAATGCACCTGACCCTCCCGATCTGTTATTGCATGGACATGGCTCGTCTTGCCAGTCCATGGGTGGGATCGCTACTCGGACCCGAGCAGCGAGCCTCAGCAGCCAGCATTAGCGCTGCAGTAATAGTGACTGCTGTGTAGTGAGAGTGCAGGAAGCAGCGAGGCCGACCTGCCAGCCGCCAGCATTGTAGCGGCGGCAGTATAATAGTGCTCGTGTGTATGGGTAGTAGGAAACAGCAGAAGGGTGATGCTGCAGGCAGCATTGTAGGGTGCCAGTCAGTAATAAGGGCGCCTGTGTGTGAGTAATAGTATGGAGAGAATACTGCTAGTGGTGGGTGTTTGCGGTGCTGTGAATGTGTTGTATGAACAGCAGGGCGCGACTGCCATGGCCATCATTACGCGTGCTTGCCAGTATAAGCTAATAGTGCCTGATGCGTGCTTTTTGTGAGTACAGAAGAAACAGAAGCTGTGCGTGCACCTGCAGGCCAGCATTCAGGGTTGCCATTAAATAGTGGTGTGTGGTGTGCTGTGCCCTCCATACTGTGCCTAGTAGGAACAGCAGAGCCGTGCGCTGCAGGACCATCATATAGACGCTGCAGCTCAAGTGCCTGTGTGTTTTTGCTGAGTACAGGACAGAAGAGGGCGTGCCTGCAGGCAAGCATTCGTAGGTGCTAGTAATAGTTCGATAGTGTGTCGTGTGTGTGTAGGAACAGCAGAGAGGTGCTGCCAGGCCTGCATTAGGGTGACCGTAATAGATGCTGGGTGTGTCTGGTGTGTGTGTGAGGTCTACACAGCACATAGCCTACATTAATAGTTCACTTAACCCACACGATTTAATCACTACCATCTTTAGTCCCACTAGGACGCTTATATGATTACCCGACACGATGATAGTGTAATCTCTTTAATGATGATTAGTAGTACACTTAGTTTAGGATAATGGATAGCATATCCAATGTATGTATACATGGAGAAGGAGAATGGCCACATAAGAATGAGCGCAGCTTCCAGAGCAGAGCTACAGACTGCAGGTGAGCAGTCTCAGTTATAGCCAAAGAGAAGCAGGGAGTGAGAGAGAAAGGAGAAGTCCTGACAGAGAGGAACTTTTAGAGAGAGGAGCCGCAGACATTCCAAATGGGCCACAGAGAAGAGGCAAAGGCCGGAGAGCAGGAGGAGCGGCCTGGCAGGTCGGATGGTATGACGATGCGACGGGGTATGTAGACCCGCTTTAGACACCAGAGAGGAGTTCAATAACAGGTTGCAAGGCAGAGGATGTTGAGGACCGGGAGCCATGTGAGGAATAAGCAGGAGAGGGCGACCAGGATGGGAGAGAATACCAGAAGCAAAGGGAGGCAGAAGCTTGTATGCGATAAGAAAGAGAGTGTGAGGAGGATTTGTGAGGGGTGTGTTTAGTGCATGGGGATATAGCTGTGTGGTGTTGGCCTGAGAGACGCAGGCAAGAAAGGAGTTCATGTGAACAGGGAAAGATGCTGCGAGGAAGGGAAAAGGAGAGATGGAGATATAGAAGGAGTTCTAGAGACATAGGGCCTTATTCACAAGCCTCGAAAGGCACCCTTACCGAGCAATTATCGACCAAAATGGCTACTGGTATTCAGATAGCCTACGATAAGCTGCTCGGATAACGGCCGCTGTATCGCACAGCAAAATGTTATCTCCGTCCAAAATCGCTAGACCCTGAGCAGCGAATCAGAGCACTTATCGACCATTTTCGGAGGCACCAGAGAGCGGTTGATAAACATCCCCGCTATTCAGAGACCCGCGAGTCGGGGTTGTCGCGCGCCCCATCGCAGCCAATCGCCAGCTTTTAAAAAACGATTTCTCCCCAAAATCCACTTCCCCCACACAATGCTTGGAACAATTGAGTGGGAAATGCCCTACGAATAGAGCTAGCGATTGGACGTCGCGGACTTAGAAGAAAATACAGGCCCTTTCCCTGCCCCTCGGAATTGATTTTAGCAGACCGGGGTCTCCGCAGAGATGATAGCCACATAATAGGCCAGCTCAGACCCCCCCGGCATGCATCCGATGCAGAGGAAAATGAATAGTCCTACAGCAACGTCTGATTACATTCGAGGTCCTAACCGCTAGGCAATGCAACGGGTGTTAAACACCCGCTGCCAGGCTTACTGCCTAATAAACATCAGTACAATAATATACTGTGGGCTGTATCGGCGGGTAGGGTGTGAAGCGGGAATTTCGGCCCTTAGTGGCTGACTTTAAGATTGCGGCGGGCGTTGCGGGCGGCGGATGTTAACCCCATTCCATTACCTGAGACGGTTCATACAGCCCAATAAGCGATAAAAATATAAACGCGGATAACCCAACCGCTACCCCCCCGCACAAACCGTCTAAACACCCATCTTAGGAGGCTAATACCCCCTTTACACATCACCGTAGCCAACGCATAAGCGACCCAACCAGAGCACGGACTATACACAACCCTATACCATCTGAGTAGTTTATAGTGGTAAATCATACCCATATAATAATAATATGGGCTATGATTATAAGCCTCTATAGCACGAACTAGACGCATGATTATATAGATGCTCTATAGATAGATTATTATTATTAATAGAGCTCTATAGAGCTGCCCCGCATGTGACGAACGACACAGAATGATGCGCGGCGACCCTGGAGACTGATGTCGCCAGTGCAGCCCCCTGAGTGACGCGATCACCCCTACACAACTGCCCTCGACTGTCGCGAGTCGTATAGACGCAGAGCGAGAACCGAATGATCTGGGCAGCCAGAGGGACCGTGGCGAATTTAATGTAGGCCCGGTCCCCGGCAGCTCACTAGAGACCCCTCTTTGGCTGTGGCCGCAAGCGCAGCGGTCGCGACTGCCGGTGACCCGCCGCGAGACCATGGACCCCGGACCGCCGGCCTGCTCCAAGGCTGGAGAGCCGGAGCAGAGGACGCTGGTTAGAGGCCATTAGGGGATCGCGGCGCACACGGCTACTAAGCGGGGGGCCACCGGGTCCACCAGTGTTTTTTTTCTGCGTGGACACCGCCCGCGCATAGTGAGCTATGATGACGCGCATGCGCCCGATGTGGCCGGAAGTAGTAAGGCAGGCCATTGAAAGGAGTTAGCCGCAGGCGCAGTGCCAGTCGCCGCATACGCGACGCGCACAAATGTAGGGATACGGCCTCAACGAGCATCCCCGCGAATCAAAATTCCCAGGAGGCCACCTATAGGCCGGGTAACCCGGGTACAAGGTGCCCCAGAGTGAGTATAGAGAGGGTGCTATGCGGGTACTGACGGGGAAGGCGATTCCAGAGGTGCAGGGGCAGTCAGTGGAAAGGTTAAGGCGGGAGGAGGGCTTAATATACAAAGGGGGTAGAAAGAAGATCATACTTGAGAAGAACGCCAATGAGCTGCGAGGATGGTGCATAACGAGAAATTAGGAGAGACTGTAGGGGCGGCAGAAGAGTGATTAAAGCTTAAAAGTGAGGAGAAGAATAGGAGTCTGGGGAATGAGGATTTACGATCGACAGCCAGGAAGAGGGATATTCATGGGAGGACGGTGTGAGAAGATCTAGGAAGGTAGATGTGATTAACTGCAGCAGCGTTTTTAGGAATAGATTGAATAGAGGGAGACAGGTGAAGAGGCGGGAGGGAGGCCGGAAGCAGGCAGGTTACAGTTTTTTGATTTAAATCAAGACGAGGGAGAATAGAGATGAATGGAGGCCTGAGTCAGAGTTTTCTTTCAGCAGTCGAGCAACGAGGAAAAGGGCCGTATCTTTGTTATCATGCGGAGAAAAAAGACGACAGGTTTTAGAAATGTTTTGAATGGGAGGGGGACGATGTGTGAGATGAGAGAGGAGTAGAGTGTGAGCCCTAAGCGCAGCACTGTGACTTGGGCCTTAGCTGCGGTAATGATCGTAGTTTCCAACGTAATGCTGGAAGCGAACGTAGTAGGCCAGGTTGGGCGGTCGGAGGAAGTATGAGGAGCTCTGTTTAGCCATGTTATGAGTTATAGGCGGCGGACGCGACATCCAGGATGATATAGCAGAGAAGACATTCAGAAACTTGTTCGACAGCAGGCCGTAGGTCGGGTGTGAAATGTTATATTTGGGGTTGTCGGACATAAATAGGTGATTATTAACCCAAAAGCATGTTATTGAAGGTACACCTAGCAGAGGAGTACGTAGTGTACACAGAAAAGAGAAGACTTCGGTCCGGACAGAGCCCCTGGGTACCCCCACAGAGATGATCAATGGAGGAGGACTGGTCGTTCAGACAGAAAGACACTGAAAGTACGATGGGAGGGCAAGGCCTAGGATGCAGATCCAGGTAGGAGCTTTGTTCGCAAAGTACCAACGGTGTTAGAGCAGGCCCGGCTACAGGTAATTACTAGACAATCACCTTGTACGTAATGTTAAGCGATAGAGGTTACAAAAGATATATAAACTGCGGGCTAACCCTATACCCTTTGTTACTCTCTGTATCATCTTGGATAGCTACCGGATGTGGACGAATATGCTATGCAACATACTTCTCATACACAATCCCCAATAGTAAGTGTACTCTTAGCTGCTTACGGTACATATTGTGTGTTCACACTATCCAAAGCAGACATAAATATCACTTTATTATATCTCAAGCCTCGTCAAGTTACAAACCCATTATTGGTGCTAAAATTACAACCTGTCATAGCTAATGTACAGTGGGGCTATATATATCTGCCCCTCATCAGCGCCTCCGCGGT
The DNA here is from genome assembly GCA_036426205.1 of Ascaphus truei. Lineage (NCBI taxonomy): Eukaryota > Metazoa > Chordata > Amphibia > Anura > Ascaphidae > Ascaphus > Ascaphus truei. The sequence goes on from WSYH01008297.1 coordinate 9,179, forward strand.
CTAGCAGCCATTGTTTGCTGATGAGCACTCCGGTTACATAATGTCAATGCTGCGCGGCGGAGTAGAAGGTCTAGCTGTGTGTGTGTATATCGGTCACTGTGGGTAGTGTGTATACGGTCACTAGTGGGGAGAAGATAGAAGGTAGTGTGATGTGTTGCCTGAGTAGATATGAGCGCATGTACAGCTGGGACGATATGTAGGTTGTGTGCTTGTTAATCATGTGATGTGTACGGTTAACTGAGGTAGCGAAAGTAAACAACTGATGCTGAAAATGATAGCTGTTATTGCAAAGCTAAAAGGGAAAAGCAGCGTACACAAATGATCGTTTGTGCATATATACGGCATTACAGACAGAGACGAAGAAACGCCTTACACTCAGCTACTGACAAGTGGTACACAGACATAGATATTAAGGCCTTATTAATAGTCAGCCAACAGCCGCCACGGTATTAGTAGAGTTCCCATCCTCATGGATGTCTGAACATGACTGCTGTCTCACCACTAAATCCACAATCACATTAGATGCATGTAATAATAGCCGTCCAGTGACACGTAAGCAGTGTGCTAAATCCTGACGTTGCGATTAGATGAGGGAAGACCCTTTATATTCGATGTTACAAGTCTGTTCTCATTGTAACAGTTTGAACTCTCATTTATATCAGTAGTGTATTTCAGTGGGAGCAAAGGCCAGGAAATAGCCGGCAGATTTAGGAAACCCCACTAAAAGCAGATTGACCATGGTTATATTGTCTTATACTGAGAGCGCTAGTCTGTTAAAGGGCCTATTGTCCTTATACAACGACCGAGCGCAGTGTTACAGGGGCATTGGTCATTATACACGACACGAGCGCAGTGTTACAGGACATCTGCACCAAAGCTCACGTGTAATGAACGCAGAATTATAAACGCGCCCAGGCCTAACCCCCAAGAATGATTATCAAGTAAGGATATCAACCTTACAAGTATCCTTAGCCTCACTCCAAATCACTATCACGTTTTATCTATTAATACATGGATCAGGTTTAAACCAACCTTCGCCCATGTTTTACAAGTATTACTGTCCATTCTCCCTTTATATGATTGTCGCCGAGTCCTCCCGTGTGCCCATCGTGTGAGCAGGAGAGGTTGTGCCTTCTTACAGGAGACTGCAGTCTCTCCATGTCATTTACACCTAGTTCATTATCCGCTATACTTCGGTCCCAACATCTGATCTTCCTTCACTAGGAAGAAGACAACAAACTGGATGTCCAGGAAATGTCCCAACGGGGGAGTCTAGAGGTGGACAAATATATCAAATACTTAGCCCATTCACTGCCACACAGGAGGCCCAAGTCAAGAATGCAGAGAGAGCGCTATAATAACAACAAAGAGGAGAGCATATAATAAACACGCATAGAGATTACATAGTAACACGCAGAGAGACTATAATAACACGCAGAGGACATATATAAATAACACGCAGAGGCGACTATAGTAATAACACGCAGAGAGATATAATAACACACAGAATGAGATATAATAATAAACAGAGAGATAAATAAGAACACACAGAGAGATATATAACATGCAGAAGAAAATAACACGCAGAGGATTATAATTAACACACAGAGATGCTACAATAACATCAGAGAGAGAATAATAACACGCAGGAGATATAATAAACACGAGAGAGACTCTATAATAACACACAGAGAGAATAAAACAACAGAGAAGAGATATAAGTAACCCGCAGAGCAGATATAAAACATTCAGAGATATAACACAGAGAAGGATATAGCAAGTAATAACAGGCAGAGATATAATAACATGCAGAAGATATATAATAACAGAGGAGAGATTAATAATATGCAGAGATATATATAACAGCAGAGAGGATTTAAAATATGCAGAGCATATATAATAACAGGTGTGGAGAGCAGATATAATAAACATGCAGAGATCTAATAATAACAGAGTGAGATGATAATAATATAGCAGAGAGATATAAATAAAACAGAGATATAATAACAGCCACGAGAGATAAATAACATAACAGAGAGATAATCAACAGAAGAGCAGCATATAATAATAGTGCATGAGAGATAATTAATAACAGGCAGAGAGAGATAATAACACGAAGAGAGATAATCAATACACACGCATGAGAGATATAATAAACACGTTTAGACAGGTAGGACATATGGAACAGGCCACAGGGGTTTTAATATCAGTTACAAGGTTAGATCTCAGATACGCATCACATGAGATGCCACCGGCCCCTATGTGGGGACTACAACCTATCACGACACGAGCACAATAATATCTCTATTCCTTTCTCTGTCCACGACAACTCCAACTTATCGTTCTCTCAGATTTACGCCGTATTCTCACGCCGAATTGATGAAGATGGAGATTATCCCAGGTGAAGCGAGCGAGCGACAGAGCGTCTCTGGGGGAGAGAGAGCTCTCTTTACAGATCTGTCTCGAAGATTTCAGGGTATCACAGTTGTAATAATACGCTCAGACACGGGACAGAATCAGACTATCTGGGGGGCTGCCACCCGCAGGGATACAGTTTTACTCTATCAGATATAGTATCTAGTTATTACACGTGAGAGAGTATTAGTGGGGTTTGTAGTGCAGGGAGAATATTTATAGACAAATACGACATGTATAAAAGATCAACGAGAGTAAACATACAGTTTTAATATATAAAAAACATTAGATAAATATGGTACTTAACAGGTCTGGGTGAGACGATGGGGCTGGATGAGTACTCGAATATCCGCGCGTCTGCTGCTTACTATGGAGCGGTGAGAGTGCAGTGTTATAGTAGCAGATGTCTGGCATGGCAATCTGTGTCCTATAGATGAGCAGACTTAGCTCGATGTTAGGAAAGAAATCCATTGTTTTATGACGTGATAATATACATTCTCCTCGGACTAGACATTTTTTTGAGAAACAAACAAACATAACAAGTTTACGTGAGCTGTCTCATGTGAAATATCATTTCGGCTTGATTAACCTGAGACTTTCCTGAGCAGTGAAAGTTTTGTAACATCTTTCCTACAAACACAGAAATCAACACAGAGAAAGATGTATGTATGTGCTGCCAGGGACCACGTATCAGCCACGGGGTTGAGGTCGAGCGCAGCAAGCCTGTTTGTGAGAGTTCCCATGAGGGATACCGATACCTGATAGTGCTGGACCCTGACTTATGCGGATTCTGCCGGCAAGGCATATTTGGAGGGGAGGCCCCGGACTGTGTGCCGCGTTACTAGTGTCGTCTACTGGTGTGATCGAATGTGTCCTGTCATTAGTGGTAGGCATTATCTGTGATTCTAATGTGTTTATGGTATTGTCAATGTGAGGTTACTACTTTGAATGTGGTGTCGTGTTACTGAAATATGGTGCAACAAGGTGATAAAGATGTGATGTGTGTGTAGAGTCGCTGTTGGACGTCACCAATCTGATTGGTAAGCTAGTAGTACTAGTCACTGACTGAGGTAGTAGCGAACTGATGTGTGGACTTGACCTGAGAGCCAAAACAAATACTTGTTACCTGCTGTCACTGTGGTGTTCTAGTGATATGGCATGATGGTGTGGCGAGTTGACAGGCGTTTTCACTGAGCTTGTGTTGTGCGCCAGTAGTGACAGGGTTATGAGCCTGTGTGTGCGTAGTGCTAGAAGTGAGCTGACGGGCGTTACTGCAGACCTGTGTAATGGCAGTAGTGAAGGGTAGTTACTAGCCCATTTCGGTTGACAGGTGTGGCGAGATACGAGCGTTACTGCCCAGCCTGTGTGTGGCCAGTGACAGGGCTGACTGCGGGACTGTGCTGTGTAGCAGGACGGGTCGGGGAAAGGTACTGAGCCTTGTAGTTCTGGGCCAGTGAACAAGGCCTTACTGGCCTATGTTATTGTGTGTGTGGCAAGTGACGGGGTTACTAGAGCCTGTGTTGGCCAGCATAGTGACGGGGTTAATTGAGCCTTACCGTGTAGTGGCAGGACAGAGGTTAGACTAGAGCCTGTGTCTCATGGCCAGTGCAATGGCGGTAATGAAGCCGCTGTGTGTACATAGTGAATTGGTCACACTGAGCAGTGCTTGGCAGCTGACAGGGTACTGAGTCGGTTGCGGGCAGACAAGTGACGGGTACTGAGCCTACTGTCTGTGGCAGCTGAAGAGGGTTACTGAGCTGATGTGTGCAGTGAAAGGCGTTACTGAGCCAGGGTGTGGCCAGTGACAGGAGTTAATGAGCTATGTGTTGTAGCAGTGAAGAGTACATGAAACCGAGTAAAGCAGTTGAAGAGGGTACTGAAACTGCTGTGTGTAGCGAGTGACAGTGGGCTTACTGACCTGATATGCTAACAGTCGAAGTGAAGGGAGTATACTGAACATGGTGATAGCAGTAGTGAAGGGGGTAACTGAGCCTAGTGTAGCAGTGAGGAGGTACCTGAACCTGTGTAGCAGTCGAAGCGGGCGTATACTGAACTGTGACTAGCAGTGAACGGCGGTTACTGACCCTAGTGATAGCCAGTTAATGAAGGGGTTACTAGAGCCTGTGTCAGCAGTGAAGGGCGTTGAATGAACAATGTCTAGTAGCAGTGAAGCCGCGCCCGATTTACGTGAACTGGGTGGCTAGGCCGTGATGAAAGGGTACGACTAGATGTCGGTTCTCCCAGCTGAGGGATTACTGAGCCACGATAGCCAGTGAAGGAGGTTAACCTGAGCCCTGCTGTGGCAGTGACAGAGTTTCTGAGCTGTAACAGTATTAAGGGGTAGCGTGACTGAAGCTCGTGTGCATTTGGGGGAGTTACTGAACTAGGTGTGGCAGGAAGGGTTATGAAACCTGTAGTTTTGAAGGGTTCTGCACTGGGTCAGAGGAGGGGTAGGTTACTGGCCTGTGTGAGTGCAGTGAAGCGGTTTACTGAACTGTGTGGCAGTGAAGGGTGGTTACGAGTGTAACAGTAAGGGGGTAGCCAGGCTCTCCATAAAGGCCAAGCCATGAAAGGGTTACCTCTGATCCGTATAGGTGGGTTCAAGAGAGTCAGTCTTCGGCCCAGAAACATTGTATCTGTGACAGCATGGCCTGTAAATAAGAGATTTCTGTGTTTTTTTTCCGGGGTGCAGCGGCAGGGATTCGTGTCGTGCAGCGAGCAGAGGATTCCGGGCGGCCAGCGCGCAGGCATTTCCGGGCGTGACAGCGAGAGGGATTTCCGTGGCTGCAGCGAGCAGGGATTTCGGGCGGGCCAGCGAGCAGGATTGTCCGGGCGGCCAGCGAGCAGGGATTCCGGCGTGCCAGCGGCCGGGATTTCCGGGCGCGACGTGCCGAGCGAGCAGGGATTACCGGGCGTGCCAGCGAGCAGGGATTTCCGGGCGTGCCAGCGAGGCCCGGGGGGGGTTTCCGGGAGTGCCAGCGAGCAGGGATTTTCCGTGGCGTGCCAGCGAGCAGGATTTCGGGCGGTGCACGAGAGCAGGGATTTGCCGGGGTTGCCAGTCGAGCAGGGGGTAGTCGGGCGTTGCCAGCGAGCAGGGGATTACGGGCGTGCAAGGAGAGGTGGATTTCCGGGCGTGCCGAAGCGGAATTTCGGCGGGAAGCGAGAAAGTTCGTTCGTGACGGCGGGATTCAGAGTGCCAGCGAGCGCGGGATTTCAGGTCGTGACCGCGAGCCAGGGGTTTCCGGGCGTGCCAGCGAGAAGGGATTACGTGTGCAGCGAGAAGGATTCACGTGGTAGCACACGAGCCAGGATTTCCGGGCGTGCATTAGCGAGAAGGAGATTCCGGTTGCGTGGCCAGCGAGCAGGGATTCCAGGGGTGGCAGCCGCAGCGGGGTTTTCCGGGCGTGCCAGGAGCGGGGATCCGGGGTGCAGCGGGATCGGGGATTCTAACGGGCCTGTGGGCAAGCGAAGCGGGGAATGCCGGGATTGGCAGCGAGCGGGGAAGTTACGGGAGTGCAGCGAGCACGGCAGGGATTTACGGGCGTGCCAGCGAGCAGGGATGTCCGGGCGTGCAGCGAGCAGAGATTTGGGCGTGCCAGGCGGCAGGGATTTCGGGGGCGTGCCAGAGAGACAGAGGTTCCGGGCGTGCCAGCGAGCAGAGTTATTCCCGGGCTCCACCAGAGCAGGGATTTCCGGGCGTCGCCAGCGGAGCAGGGATTCCGTGCTGCCGGCGAGGGGAATTTCCGGGTGAGGCGAGGCCGGGGATTGGTAGGGGTCCGGTGACGTGACGTGCGTGGTCAGCGAAGGGGATTCGAGGCGTTTAAGCGAAGCGCGGGGATCTGGCGTGGCGGGCGTGTCAGGCCGCCCTGCCAGCGATTGGCGGCCAGCGTGATTTACGGGTGCCGCGGCGCGAGCAGGGATTTAGGGTCCCGCGAGAGGTTCGGCGCACGGAGCGGGATTTGCTTCGCGGAAGGTTCAGGCGTGCCATGACGAGCACGGGATTGGTCGCGGAGGATTTTCGGGCAGCAGCGAGCGGGATTTCCGGGAGTCGTTGCCAGCGAGCAGGGATTACGGGCTGAGAAGAGCAGAGGGGTTCTCGGGACGTGCCAGCGAGAGCGGATTTCGTGCAGGAGGCGAGTCGGTGCCAGCAGGAGAGGATTTGCGGAGCGTGCCAGGCGAGCAAGGATTTCGGGCGTTGCAGCAGACAAGGGGATTTCACGGGTAGTGGCAGCAGCAGAGTCCGGGATTCAACAGGGAGTTACTGCAACGGACAGGGGATTTCGGGCGTGCCAGGAGCAGGGATTTAACGGGCGTGCCACGAAGACAGGGATTTAACGGAGTGCCAGAGAGCAGGGATCTATTTACGGGCGTGACAGCGAGCAGGGATTGGCGTAACCGAAGGTTACGGTGCAGCAGCGGAAATCGGTGATGCCGGAGATGATTCCGGGCGTGCCAGAGCGCAGGGATTTCGGCGTGAACAGAGAGCAGGGATGATTAGGGGGAGTGCCCATTACGAGCAGCGTTGGGCTTTTGAAGCAGAGCAGGGGCGAAATTTTCCGGGCAGTGCCACGCGAGCAGGGATTTGCGGCGTGCCAGCGAGCAGGTATATTCGGGCGTGCCGACAACTCGAGCGGCGATTTTGGGCGTGCCTGCCCGAGAGGATCTTACCGGGCGTGCCGCGAGAGGATTACAAGGGGCATGGCCAGCGAAGGCAGGGATTTCCGGGCAGTAGACAGGACGATCAGCGATTTCCGGGCGTTAAGTTTGCAGGCGAGCAGGGATTTCGGGCGTGTGGTGCAACAGCGAGCAGGAGTGGATTCCGGGCGTACGCCAACGAGGCAGGGATTCCCGGGGCGTGCCAAGCGAGACAGGGTTTCCGGGCCGTGCCAGCGAACGCTGGCACGCCCGGAAATCCCTGCTCGCTGGCACGCCCGGAAATCCCTGCTCGCTGGCACGCCCGGAAATCCCTGCTCGCTGGCACGCCCGGAAATCCCTGCTCGCTGGCACGCCCGGAAAGGGAAAAACACAGAAATCTCTTTATTACAGGCCATGCATGTCACAGATACAATGTTACTGGGCTGAAGAGCTGACTCTCTTGAACCCACCTATACGGATCAGAGGTAACCCTTTCATGGGCTTGGCCTTTATGGAGAGCCTGGCTACCCCCTTACTGTTACACTCAGTAACCCCTTCACTGCCACACAGGTTCAGTAACCCCTTCACTGCCACAAAGGCTCAGTAACCCCTTCACTGCTACACAGGCTCACTAACCCCTTCACTGCTACACATTGTCATTAAACCCGTCACTGCCACACAGTGGCTCAGTAACCCCTTCACTGCCACACACAGGCTCATTAACCCCTTCACTGCCACACACAGGCTCATTAACCCATTCACTGCCACACACAGGCTCAGTAACCTTGTCAGTGCCACACACAGGCTCAGTAACCCTGTCAGTGACACACACAGGCTCAGTAACCCTATCACTACCACACACACAATTACACACCCACAGTGACGCAGTAAACAAGTGTTTTTTTGGGGGGCTCTGAGGTCAAGTCCACACATAAATTAGCACACTGATAACCCCTCAGTGACAGTACACTCTCACAATCAGATTGGTGACCCAACAGTGACATCACACACACACACACACACACACACACACACACACACACACACATAACCAACACACACACACGAGAACACAACACACACACACTTTTATCACACTGGTTGCACAGCGTTTCAGTACACACACACAATCAAAATTAGTGGTTACCCCCACGAGTGACAATTAACAGAAACGCATAGAAACCGATGATAGCAACCACAATTGACAGGACAGCACACGTTAACCACACTAGTAACGCACACTCCGGGCCTCTCCAAATAATCCCAGAATCCCACTTATCAGGAATCGGGGATCATGGGAAAACTACAACCTCACACATTCCGCCAATAATTGTGGTCCCCCAAACCCCGTGGCATACGTCGCCTGCAGCACATACACACATCATGGTGGTTTGTGTTTTGAGAAGATTGACACAAACTTTACTCTCAGGAAAGTCACATTTATCAGAAAATGAGTATTGTCACATGGACAGTCAGTAAACTCTGCTAGTTGTTTGTTTCAAAAAAAAATTCTACTGAGAATTGTAATATTACCCCAAAAATAATGTGATTCTTTCTCCACAGAGTCTGCTGTTCCTATAGTGACACATTCCCTCAGGTCTGTATATAACACTCACCTCACCCTCAATAGTAACACAGACCCGGTGATATTCACAGGTACTCACCAGCTCCCATCCTACCCAGCTGTAAGTACAATTATTTACTAATGTTTATATTAGACGTATTTTTAACCTTGATCTTTTTAATGTAATGTCTATAAATATTCTCTGCACTACAAACCCCACAATATCCTCACGTGTAATAACAGATACATACTGTAACGTAAACTGTATCCTGGGGTGCAGCCCCCCACGATATGTCTGATCTGTCCCGTGCTGAGCGTATTATTCAACCTGTGATAACCTGTAACATTCTCTAAACAGATCTGTAAGATGCTTCTCTCCCAGAGACCTCCTGCTGCTCGCGCTTCTCCTGGGGATAATCTCCATCGTCAATTGGTGGAATAGGCCCAAATTGAGACGTAAGAAATGGAGTTGTGGACAGAGAAAGGCATAGCAGATTATGGTGTGTGTTTAGGATGTAGCTGTGAGTTTCCGTCATGGGACAGTGTCTGATATTAACCTTGCTGTAAATGAATATTAAACCACTCCCTGTTGCATGTAGCCAATAAGCAGCCCTGTCTAACGTGTATTATTATCTCTCGCGGCTTATTATATCTCTCTGCGTGTTATTGATATGTCCCTGTTGTGGTTATTATATCTATCTGCGTGTTATATATCTCTTCTGCTTGTTATTATTATTCTCTATTGTTGTGTTAGTATATCTCCTGCGTGTAGTATATGTCCCTGTGGGTTATTATATATCTCTGCGTGTTATTATATCTATTTCGGCGGTTTATTATATCTCTCTGAGTGTGATTATATCTCTCTCTTGTGGTATTATATACAAAAAACTCTGGTGTTAGTATATCTCCTCTCCGTGTTTATTAGATTTTTCTGCATGGTATTGTCTCTGCATGTAGATACTCTCGAGTGTTATAATATGGATGCGTGTTATTATACCTCTCTGTGTGTATGTATCTCCATGGCGTGTTATTATAATCTCTATGCGTGGATGATATATCTCTGCTGTAGTAGATCTCTTGGTATATTATATATCTCTGTGTGTTATATATCTCTCGGCATGTTATTTATTATCTCTCTCGCGCGTTATTATATCTTGTGATGGTATTATCTCGCTCTGCGCGTTACGTATATCTTCTGCATGTTAGTATATCTCCCTGCGTGTTAGTCTATCTACTTGTGTTATTATATCTTCTGCATGTTATTATATCTCTCTGCGTGTTATTCATATTGCATGCGTGGTATTATAATCTCTTCTGCAATGTGATTATAGCTCCCTGCATTGTTTATTTATATCTCTTGCGTGTTATTATATCTCCATGCGTGGTTATTATTATCTCCCTGCGTGTTGTTTATAATCTCTCTGCGTGTTTATTATATCTCTCTGCATGTTTATTATATCTTCTGCGTGTTATTTATACTCTCTGCGTGTTAGTATATCTCTCTGTGTGTTTATCTTCTGTGTGTTATTATATCTCTAGGCATGTTATGATATCTCTCTCTGTGTTATTATCTATCTCTGCGCGTTATTATATCGCTCTGCGAATTATTTATATCTTGTGTGTTATTATATCTCTGCATGTATATATCTCTCTGCATGGTATTTTATATATCTCGAATGTTTATTATATTCTTCTCTGCCTGTTCTTATATCTCTCTGCCTGTTATTATATCTCTCTGCGTTGTCAAGATTCTCTCGCTGTGTGTTATTAATCTCCTGAGTGTATTATCTCTCTCTTGTGTTCTTCTATCTCTCTGTGTGTTATTATATCTCTATGCCCCATTGGGTTATTATATTCTCTCGTGTGATAATCTTCTGCATGTTATATATACATGACGGGTTATTTTATATTCTCTGCCTGTATTATATTCCCTGCGTGTTATTATATCTCTCTGAGGTTATTATACGACTCTCTGCGTGTTATTAAGATCTCTGCGTGTTATTATATATCTTGCCTGGTTGTATTATATCTCTCTGCCTGGTATTATATCTCTCTCGTGTTATGATATCTCTTCTGCGTGTTTTATTTATCTTCTGCGTGGTTATTATATCTCTCTGTGGGTTATGATATATCTCTGCGTGTTATTATATCTTCTTTGTTATTCTATCTCGCTGTGGTTATTATATATCTCTGTGTGATGTATTATAATCTTCTGGTGTTATTATATCTCTTGCTTGTTATTAAATCTCTGTGTGTGTTATTTGTCTCTCTGCGTGTTATATATCTCTCTGCATGTTATTATGTCTCTTGCGTGTTGTACAATTCTCTAAAATCTTTACCTTGCCCCTGTGGCAGTGAATGGGTTAAATCTGTGGGAAATATTCCCACTGACTCCCACGGGGACATTCTGACATCAGTTTGTTGTCTTCTTGTCTAGTGAAGCAGATCAGATGTTGGAGGAGACCAAGAGAGAGGAGAATGAAGCAGGGAAATCTCAGGAGAGACTGGCAGGGATCCGGCGAAGATGTTCGATCTCTTCTCAGACTGGAGATGCGGGAGGGTAATTAGAGAGCAGCGAGTCAGAGCCAGGGAGACGAGAAGACGCAGGCGATAGGCCAGGGAGTCAGGGGTCCTTGAATTTTTCTATATGTTGGGTTTTAAAGTTTGTGGTTAATAAAATCCTCAGGATTCTGCTCCTTACACGATGATTTTGCAAGTCCTGTACACTGCGCTCTCTGTATAGGACAATGGCTGAACACTGCGCACTCTGGTATTAAGGACAATGCCCTGTCACACTGCGCTCTCGGTATAAGGAAATCCCTGTAACACTGCGCTCTCGTTAAGGACAATGCCCTGTAACACTCGCGCTCTCTGGTTAAGGACAATGTCCTGTAAACACTGCACTCTCTGTATAAGGGGACAATGCCCTGTAACACTGCGCTCTCTGTATAAGGACATGTCAGTACACTGTGCATCTCTGTATAAGGACCAATGTCCTGTTACACTCGCGCTATCTGTAAAAGGACAGATACATGTCAAGTTGCTTTTATGAGGTTTCTAAATCTCCTGATTTCCTGCTTCTCCTGAAATAATAATGATAGAATGAGAGTCATGTGACAATGAGGACAGACTGATAACATGATAGATAAAAGGGTCTCCCTCCACTAATCCACGCCAGAGATTTAGCACACGCTAGTGCACGAACGTGACTAGTACTAAAATGCATAATGTGAGTGGGTGCTTTAGTGAGTGGGGGGGAGGGGAACTCGAGTGTCACACCTACAATGAGAAGAACATGCTACTAAGAACCGTGCGTGTGCTGACAGTATACCTATATATCTGTGTCGTGTACACTGTCAGTGCTGAGAAGGGTTTATTCTCTGTCTGTAACGTATATACAAAGTTATTTGCACGCTGCTTTTACCTTTCACGTTGCAATAAAAAACAGCAGTTTCAGATCAGTTTGTGTTACTCTCCTACTTTCCCCCCCACAGGGACAGAGCACACACCAGCACACGCACGCATGCACGCACACCACACCTCTATCCCCATAGTACAGAGACACACACACACCTCTACCCCCAACGTGACGCAACACACAAACTCACACTCTACCCCACAGTAACGCACACTAGACACACACCTCTACCCCCACAGTGGACAGTACACTACCTCTACTCCCACAGTGATTGGTACACAAAACCCCACACACACATCGATCCCCACAGATGGAAGTGTACAGACACACGCCTCCCTCCACAGTGGAAGTACAAACACAATGACACACACAGACACCTCTACCCCCATCCATAGTGACAGTCCACGCGCACACACACAAACAACATACACATCCCATAGACACCTCTACCCCCACAGTGACAGTACACACACGCACACCCTCACCCCCACATTAAAGAATACACCGCTACCCCCACAATGGACTACACACACACACTCTACCCCACAGTGAAGTAACACACAAACTCTCCTCCCACAAGGACTGTAAGCCACACAGCACACACCACAATGATCGTACTCACACTACTAATCACCCCCATGACCGTATACACACACACTTACTACCCCCACAGTGACAGTACACCAAACGCCACCACGTTACCACACGGACACACACCTAACGCCCACAATGACATGTACACACACACCACAGCTACACACACAAACTCTACTCCACAGTGGGACAGGAAATACACAAACCCGTTACCCCACAATGACTACACAACAACCTTTACCCCCACAGTGACAGTCACCACACACAGCTTACACAATAACTACACACACAAACTATACTCCCGTGACAGCTAAACACAACAGTTACCCCTAACAATGACTTACTCACACCCACACACACACACCTCCTACCCCACAGTGACGAGGTAAAACAGAGTGCTTAACCCCAAACAGGCGGATCGCGAAGGCCGAGGAGGGATTAGAGATATAACACCCCCCATAGCCGCGGGGCGCGCTGGAGTGTAGATTAGTCGGGTTGAGAAGTAAGTTATGTATGGTAAGCCCTGTGTATTTTATGGGCTATATTTCTTCTCTCCTCCTGATTAATCCCTGGTAAGGGCAGGTTTGCCAGGAGTATCCGGGATTTCTCTGCGTTCAGACAATGCAATGAATCAGTGAATGGTAGGTCACTGACCTTGTCCAATCAAGAGCACAGGGGCGGTGCCTGCTGAAGCTATTTGGAGGCCAGAAGAGTCAATTCCTATTTTAGGATATGTGGACAAGGTTCAGTACAGATGATGAGTAGCTAGTGAGAGGAGTGGATGATGATTAGACCTCCTATAGGGAATAGGTGGAACAAATACCTCTCACCCGGCATAGGGGGTGAGAGCAGAGCTAGAACACTCTGGGTGCCTCGCCCAGGGGGCGGTTTTTCAGGCCAATCCTGAAGGGAGACAGCCGGCTGAGACTGTTGCGGTACCTGCTGTACGCTCCTGTGATAAGGCTTGATACGGAGTTCTGTGATAAAGAGACAGTGTGTGAGACTGGAATCTCCATCCCGGGAGGGGAGGGGGATTCTGCTGTAGGGATTCCACCCGTAGCCCTGGGGCCTACTACAGATGGAGGGACGCCTGCACCATTGAGGAGAACGCAGGCCAACCCCAGAAACCTGCCCTGTGTCCCCATGTCACCGTGGGAGAGCTCAGGCCCTCTGGTGCCAGCAGCTATGCACCACACTCAGACATGTAGCCAGACCCTTGAGACACCCTAGGGTACCCGATATGCAGTTGGGGGGGGGTCCATGGCTTACAATTGGAGGCGTGCTGAGAGAATCAGGTCAGTCAGTTTTCAGGAAGCAGAAGAGAACTTGAAAGTAGTATGTACACTTTCAGAGCAAGAGCAGAAAAAATGGGCCATGTTTGGAGATAGGGGTCGTCAGGAGGGAATGTTTACGCGTTCAAAAGCACACCCTAAGTGCCCTAGGAGGGTGATGTAGATTTGGGTGGCATTCGGGCTATAGCTGCCATAGTACCTTGAGGCAGATAGTTGTAGGCTTGCCTGATGGGGTGGTAGCCTGGTTAACTTGGGACAGGAACTGAAGATAGGGTCTGGCACAATGGAGTGGTCAAAAGTAGGTGACGCGGCAGTACTAATGAAGTACCCGTACACTAGCCAGTACCCAAAAAAAAACACACCACAGAGTGCCTGTAATGAACCGGTCAGCGGTGCGGTGTACAAGGATAGAGTTCTTGCTAGCCTGGGGTATGCCATGCTTTATTTCATGGTTAGAGACACTATTGAGATAGTAAAGTACCTAGGAACGAGATTGCCACATAGGCACTGAGAGTAGCGCTATCGTGAGCTTAGTGGGCTCACTAAAGAGGTGGTGATAGCTACATGTGCTCTTGCGGGCACAGAGGAAGTTTAAAATGGCGACTGCGGTGCCATTCACTGCAACACGTATTTGCAGCCGATCCAAAATGGTTGACTCTCGCCAAAGCTAGATCGCGCACGTTCAATAAAGGTATGTGGAGGTAGCGTTTGCTACAGTCCTCAACACTGGGATAAGTTTTACCTCCCAGAAGTGGCAAATTGTTCAATATCAAAGAGCGTATTCACCTGCACCAATACAAACATAGTCTACTTGGTTAAATGCCTTGTGGACTGTGTTAACATCGGTAAGAGCAATCGTATGCTCAAAACTAAGATTATCGAACATAAGAGCTAAAATCAGTAAATCGTGCAGAGGATACCGCGATTATTAGACATTGCTCTGAATGTAGTCACCCACTATCCTCATACAACTAAATGGGTATGGAACATATTAAAAAAGATAGGGCGGTCTTAGGAAAAAGGATGTTCATTTAGACGCGTGAAATCTCTGTGTGGGTGTGGGCCGCCCTGGTGCATCTGTGTTGTGTGTTGTGGCCTCTCGTGTGGGGTGTGTGTGTGGTGTGCTGTGTGTGTGTGGGCGCCTCTGGTGCCTTGTGTGGTGTGTGTGTGTGTGTGGCCTCTGGTGTGTGTGTGGGTGTTTGTGTGTGGCCTCTTGTACCTCTATGTGTGCTGTTGTGTATGTACCTAGGGGGGGTGTGGCGGGAGAGGGTTAACTCTGCCAATAATAAAAGGTATTATGCCCGGATGGTTAACCCTAACCCCTGTTGGGAGAGACGAAGGGGTTAAAATGTATTAATCCCCTAATACCCATGTTTCCCTACACAGCGTTATGTATATAGCCAAGATTCACCAGGCGCTCTAATGTTGGGTCTGGGAAGTACAATAATAAGTATAGAAAAATACAAACCGTAGCTAAGTATAAATAAAATACAGAAAACAGAGATACACAGGCGGTGAAGATTCTCTATTCTCTTGGTGTGAAGAAGTCAGGGATGCAGGACACAGAGAGATAGTGCACTCTGTGTAATAATACAACATTGCCCCTCTCCAAATGATGGGTTGGTGCCTTACAATGACTTAAACACAGACCTCTAGGCAGGAGTAAGTGTGAAATAGATGCCACACAAACACGCAGGAGACAATAATGCCGACCATAGCTGCAGAGTGCGATAAAGCCCATGAGACATTTATGGAACGCGCGTTGTGGATATGAGGACCCCAGAAACAGAAAATAACAGGAATACAAAGCACTGGTGTGTTATTCCTCCCAGCAAAGCACAAGTTACATAACGGTGAAACAAACAACTGGGTAATCAGAAAAGCGCTTCCACTATATTCTCCTTTAAAGAAAGAGAAATGGCGGCAGGCAAGTGGGAACTCACAAGAAAGCCCCGAGCAAGGCCCAGAATGTGTAACACCGCGATATGTCCGGGGGCGAGATACGGAGAGAACCAGGAGGATGGGCTGAGATGACCAGAGGGTCCGCTTGCACGGCGTCTCCTCCGCGTGTAAACCGCTGGTCTTCCGGGTTATCTCCTCCCAAAGATTGCGAGCCTCACGTGCTGGCTGCACAGGAGCTCGGGAGCGACCGCGTCTCAATGACACCGTGAACCAGGGCGCGGTTATTAGTCCATAGATGTAAAAGAACTTTCGTTCCGCTCAGACTGACTTGTGGAAGCCCCCTGCTTCAGACATCCGGAACGCGGAGAGGAAAGAAGAAAAAGCTCCAAGCTAGGAAAACCGCGACAGCATCTCGTTACAGCGTATTGCTTTTTAGTTGTAAGTCACACTCTTATTTTTATTTTTATTGTCTTAACCTTATGTCCAATAAAGTTGTTACCCCCTAGTACCAATCTCACGTCGCCTTCCACTATATGACTAAGAGGAGGCTGCGTATTAAACCAACATACTGGAGTCAAGTACCTGTTATATGAGGGCACTCACATAGCCCCATGTGAGTGAGTATTATAGTACCGGATATTCTGGCTAAGGCTGACCCACCCAATTCATATGGCCCCTGGGTCTAACCAGTCCCCATTACATGGTAGTGTCTGGTGGTGCAACCTGTTGGCAAAAGGACTCGGTCTCCGCATGAGGTTGTGTGGGGCTGTAAACCGGACAGAAGTGAGGGTAGCGTGTATGAGTCCTACCTATATAACGTGAAGCGCCTCCACCCTCATCAGGATTCTCTGCATCTGCAGGGGAGATGGTTCTGATGTAGGAACTCCTTTTCGGGTTGGGCCTCCGCTGGAGAGTAACTTCTAGTCTCAACAGTGGGAGTGATTTTAGAAATGGACATCTTATTGTTTGATGGTAATAGGCCAACTGCACATACAGCAAGCAACTCGCCGCTCATCTTGGCTGGTACTCCTTTGAAAAGTATCTCTGTTTCGCTGTAATGAAGTGGAATACACCTCCTGTGCCAGGCCCGGGACACAGTGTAGGCCCAGCAAGCGGCATGCTGATGGCCCTAAAGTTGAGCTGTGTCCGAGTTGCTCACCGAGTACACTCTGGCCTTCGCTCTGCTAAACCTTGTTAGAACACCTAACTTTGGACAGTACTGTGCCTGATATACCTCAGGAACCTGGCACATCTTGATTCACTAACGGTGAAAAGGTGGACTCAGAGCAGGTACGGATTGGATCAGACCACACGTATGCAGAGAGTTCTTCCCCGTCCAAAATTGTTTCCTACGTAGGTTAGTGAACTGAGAAAAAATCACCACTGAACACAGAGTTCAGAATGTAATGTCTCTGTCTTTATTACACAGCGTGCGGTTCCTAATATGGGCCTAGGGGAGGGTTTGTAGCAAAGGAGCTGTCTCAGATCTAAAGGTGGTTTGAAAATACCAAGGTCAGTGTTCATTGGTTCTTGTTAGGTCTTCCTTGTATGGTTTGTATTGTAGGTTTTGGACACATCAGCATTTGGGTGGAATTCCTCGGTTGGGTGGACATCTTGATTCATAGTTGATGGGAGAGGGGGTGTGAGCAGCTGCGGTAGCCATTTTGAGTAAGGAACATAGCAAGGTAGTACAGATGAAGAAATAGGCATTTATTCAAGCATCACAGTCCCCTCTTGAAATGTCTATTTGAGTCTGTCCTAGATGTATACTAACTCATCTGTCCAGAGTGCCTGGCGAAACTCTTTTGTGATGTACGTTAGGAAGTCGGGTCTTTGTCCATGACATCATTGCCACAGACTTTGCACATAGGAAGTGGATGCCGAGGATGTCCTATGGGTTTATACTATGTTACTTAACTGGTTAGGGACGTAATCGGGGTGTAAATGGAGAAGGTTAGCTACCTGATGTATTGGAGAATTAGACCAAAACATGACTACCCCTTCATGTTGGGTGATTAGCCAATCTCTTGTGCCCCCCCCAAACCCAACAAAGCAACCGAATATAGAATCATTTTCATCTGATGGTGTCCTCGTTGGGGACTGGACCTTCTGCAATGAGAGGCGTGTATCCAGGTGTTCTGCAGTTAGTTGACTGATGTGGCTGTGGTCAACAGCCAGAACTGGAAAAGGACATCATATCTGGGCTCTAGGGAGTGTTTCCTTACAAATCTCTTCACGAGCACCCCAGTCTCGGTGCACGAGTCGATGAGTCCGGTATTCTTAGCATCTGGATATGGAAAGAGAAAACACTGACCTGCATAGTGGTTAGTTCTGCGCTAGAGCAGTTACATATTTGGTCATAAACATCAGACTGCATCCGTAACTGCTGGGGTCAGTTAGTAACAAGAACCAAGTTGGGGGCAGTACCAAACAGTAATCCAAATGTGGATAGAGCATATCCCCTCGTGGGGTGTGTATTTTCTCGAACACCTGAACAAAGCCAAGGGGTTAGACTATCTGGCCAGGGCATAATTTGTTTCCTGGGCCATTCATCTTTCTACCTTTCCGCTTACTTGGGGATGGTATGGGGTTGTGGAAAGCAAGGGTGGTCACTAGCGCGACCACAATTTTCTTTAGCAGCTAGAGTAGCAGGAAAGCGGGGCCGTGCAAGTGTTCTGCGGTGGTTTTCCACACATCCTGGGTTACCACTTTGCACAAATGTACATCATAATTTGCAAGGAAGAAATTACTAGTTCATTGGGAATTCAGGCGCGCCACATAGTATATTGTCGATCGTGACATTCTAAGAGTCTTTGAGAGAGTGCGACCTCAAGTGGCCATTGTACCACAGGCTGGATACAGTTCCTGTGGCAGACAAGAGTTATCTTTGTATGTACTAGTATTAAATTCCTTTTTGGGTTGATGCCACCTCTTTTCTTCAGCGTTTCCTTTTCTTCCTTGGTTGCCAGATTTTGCAACTTCTTCAGATATTATCGATTTACTGGGAGGTTCTGCATTAATGGAAACCATCATTGTGCGTGTCCAACTCGATCTTCCGACTTCTCGTGATCCCGCTCTGGCCGAGGCTGTTTGCCGCGGCAATCCCGCCAGATGGTTTCCTGGCTTCTTCTGTGTTCCGTTTACCATGGGCTTGTACCTTTAGGCTGGCCACATGGTTGGAAGGAGTAGGGCGTCCATCAGAGCTGTATGGCTGAAATCTGGGTTTCACTGGTGTTCCTGTTCAGCTGCGGCCAGGCAAGAAAGAAAGGAAAGACAATCCCCTGGTTTGCCAAATGACGCCAAAAACGCGTTCGTGTGCTACAACAAAGGCATATCAGAGTCTCAGGTGTAGATATTCGCCGTTTGCCTTCTGCCAGTTTACATGCTGCATGTAGACTTGTAGTTCGGCCTTGTGAGATTGCTGTTGACGGGGATAGTGTGCTGCCAGTAGGACCCACAGAGTCTGTGGATGTGACAGAATACTAGGGGTCTATGTAGGTGCTTGTTGATCAAGAATATCGGAAACCATCCACAAACGGATTAGATTGGGTTCTGTATCGGCGTTCACTCCACGTGGGCGATGAGCTGTTTTAGCTTCATGAGTTCGAAGCAAATCCTGAGGGGTAGGTCGGCTTCCAGCTGTACTTTGTTCTGTTCGTGTCCCTTGCACATCTCCCCCTCGGGAAGTGGAGAAGCACCCCCCAGTTTGCGAGGGGTTAACGCACTTGGCGACCGGGAAGGAAGGGGACTTGTCGGAATTGAGAATTCGAGCATTGTAACCTGAGGTGTATGGCAGCGGACAGATGTTTTGGATGTGTTGATGAGAATAGCAGCACTGTCATGTGGTGCCAGCGAGAAGTTGAAGGTATGCCATTAGAACGATATCCGAAGTAGTTTTATCCAGCAGTGCCTTGAGCAGCAAAGACAGCACGAAGACAGGACGGTCCACACGAGCCACTCAACAGCGTCGAGAGGCGGAGTAATAACACAAGTAGGTAGAATCGGCCGCGTGGGAAACCACTCCAGTTTCATGTCCATCGTTTTCTGTATAAAGCTTGAAGGGTAAAATCTAGTCTGGGAGGCCCAAGGCAGGGGGCCGAGGATAGGACTGTTGAGAAAGTGAATTTGAAGCCTCTGGGTCATCTGAAAGGGATTTGTTGTTAAGACAATCGACAATGTTGAATCATTTACTGCTTGAAGATCTTGAACCATTCTATACTTACTCAGTTTCACCCTTTCAGCAGTGGCGTTTCTTCAAGGGAAAAGAGGGGGGGATTGGTTTTTTTTACAGGGTGAGGTGCAAGGGTATTAATGCGACCATTTGGCAGAGGAGAGCCTTAAACATGGTTCGTGAAAGCATCAGCTATGTGCTATCTTTAGTGGGGTTTATAACACGTCGGGCTAGGGGACATTCTTCCTTTCCGGGCGGGGACGGCTAGAAGGGCGAGGGGTTGGCTGACACAGGGCGCACGCGCATTGGCCATAGCGCGCGAGGCGCTGGGTGCCCCCACACCCATGACTGGTTGCCGACTGGCTGAAAGGGCATTTGACGGTCGGGACCCAGCTGCGGAGCTGGTCATGCCGGGCGGGGGGGTCTCTCCCCAGCCCCGCATCCCCCCCCCCGCCCACTTAACGGGGGGTGGTTTAGGGGGTGCGGGGGGGGGGGGGTTTTGAGCGGTTGTCCCTGCTTGATTCCACTGTGAATGACGG
>WSYH01008298.1:0-29703 GCA_036426205.1 Ascaphus truei
CGTCTGCTTCAGCATAATCCTTGCTTCAGAACCATAGTATTGATGGAAATACCATCTACACAGATTTTTTGGGTCTCTGTATTTATGCTTTGATTGCTAAAGTGTGTATATGTTTTCAGACTATGTCAGAGAATAATATTGTTAATTTAGTATTACTGGTATAATTACAATGATGACTAGTAGTAACTGGACAAAACTAGATCTTTAAAGTTGTATTAATATACTTTAAACTACTTCATGCTGCATTTTATTCCTGATTTTGTGCAAAATGATGCTGTTTGCAATTCCAGAGATGCAAAAGAAAAGCGGTGCTGCTAATTTTTATGTCTGTAGCTGCACCACTGTCTCTTTAGGGAGAAATGATTATTTACACACACTGTATGTAACTGTGTGTGTATATATATGTATGTATGTATGTATATATATATATATATATATATATATACAGTGTTCGACAAACCTATACATTTGCACGCCCCGGGCGAGTGGATTTAACCCCCGGGCGAGTAAATATTGGCCCAAGCAGCACACGTTTGGTACTAGGTGGCGAGTAGATTTTTTTGTGTGGCGAGTAGATTTTTTGGTGATTTGTCAACCACTGCACGGCCCTGAGGAAGGTCTCCCTGAGAGACCGAAACGTTGGCTTTCGTGTATCTGTTCATTTCAATACAGATTATTTTGGATTACACCTCGCTGGTTGCTGTCTCTTTACTGGTCTTTGGGCTGGTTCGTATGATTTGTGGATTCCTATGTTACTAGCCACTGCCTTTTGCTTTACATTAGAGTGCTGACTGCTTTATTTATGTTATATATACATATATATATATACTGCTAAATTCAAGGCCTTGATGTGTGCAAACAGGCCTTGTTGTAATTATATTCAAAGTTCATTAAAGTTTATAACATTACTGGGTCAGTATGCTTGAGGGCCTAATTGAGTCAGCTGTGTAGAAGTTGTATTTAACAGCAAACAAGGCCTCTTTGCAGCCATTAAGGCCTGTAATATTGTTCTGATTATATATATTATATATAGAGTGCAAAACTAAAGGCATTGATGGGTGTAAGCAGGCCTTGTTGTAATCATATTCAAAGTTCAATACAGCTGACTGAATTAGGGGCTCACTCATACTAATACAATAATTGTAGCAAGTGTCCTAATTTATACAAGCTCCTCACCCCTACCACTTTCAGCACTTATCATCTGAGATCAGACTCCAAAAGACTCTTCATGGTCCCAAGGCTCAACAAAGTATCCGGACGTTCCTCCTTCTCCTACCATGCACCCCAAAACTGGAACAACCTACCAGAGACTCTCACATCCACCACCAGTTTAAGTTCTTTCAAATCTAAGGCTGTCTCACACTTTAATCTGGTCTGTAACTGTTTCATACGCCCATAATATATATTTTCTTTAACTATGCACGCAATGTCTTGTATATAGTGTATACCCTGTTCATTTATGTAACTGTATTTGTAACCATGTATTATTTGTTTTACTCTGTGCCCAGGACATACTTGAAAACGAGAGGTAACTCTCAATGTATTACTTCCTGGTAAAATATTTTATAAATAAATAAATAATAAATATATATCATTAACACAAGGCCTGTTTGCAGACAACACTGGCAGAGATATATATATATATCTCTATATATCAGTAAATATATACACACACACACACACACACAAAGATAGACAATGTGTGTGTGTGTGTACATATATAGATAGAGATACAGAGATAGACTACAGATATATTCATACACACTTACAGATCTGTTATTTTAACCAAAAATCATACATGATCACATGCCAACATGATGAACTATGCATGAAGATTAAGGTAAGTAATGTCTTACATAGTTAAGACACAAGAAAACATAACATTAAAATGTAGGCTGTTATATAGGTAATTACATTAATTTGTATGTAAATAATATTAGCATGAAATGACAATCTAAATTACAATGCTACACCTGAAACATCTCATACTGAACAAGAGCTAAGTGAATGTCATCTTCCATTTACATGCAAAGTGTGTCATAATGGATTAATATTAATCAACTGATGATTAATAGATATTCATATGTTATAAAATATGCCTTCACTCATTCAGTGAATGAGCATTTATAAACATTCATGTGTACAAGGACATACTTGAATGTTTGCAAGCATCTGTACATGATCATACATACACTATGCATGAAAGAGTCTGCAGTAAACAACACCACTACACAAAATAATTTAGTGAATGTGGCTTATTTATTTTTGTTTATCCTTTTGAGAGCGAGTCACAGGCCTGCTTGTTGGCTGTTGTGTTCGCCTTTTCCCTGTGCCAAGTTCTCTCGCCTTAACTGTAGCACTTGTACTGGCCTGTGGCACTTCAGGGGCACTGGGTGTGGGCTGTGGCACTTCAGGGGCACTGAGTGTGGGCTGTGGCACTTCAGGGGCACTGGGTGTGGGCTGTGGCACTTCAGGGGCACTGAGTGTGGGCTGTGGCACTTCAGGGGCACTGGGTGTGGGCTGTGGCAGTTGTGAAACACTTGAGATACATTGTAACAGTGGTGCTGGAGCATTTTCTTGTGTTTGTGTTTTAGTCTTCTTCCAAAAGCTGGTGATTAGTAATTGTTGACCAAACTTTCTTTTGCGTGTCTCATTTGTAGGTATCGGTTCAATATCTTGAACAGATGATGTAAGCGGTTGGATGTTGACAGGGACCTGCTCAGAACTTGCACCTACTGTACCGGTATCATCCTGAAGTGGGGAATGAAGAAGTGATGACTCTGGAGAAAAATTAGCAGCATGTAAAGATCCATCCTCTGATGGGTTAAAGTGGAATTGTTGTTCTCTTGCTGTATTCCTAAACTGGTTGGCTTGGCTTACATTCAGAACTAGTGCTTGTAATGTCCTATTTAGATTTTGGATTTCTTTAGGAACTTGGATGATGACATTTTTTATTTGTGACATTTCTGATATTGACCTTTCATGCATCCTTTCATGCAGTGACATCATCCTTTCATGCATTGACATCATTTTTGAATGGCAACGATTTTCTTCACCCAAGATTCGTTCTTCAGAAGCTGCAATAGCTGAGATGGTGTCACGAGCAGGAGGACTTGAATGCTGTGTTAATCCAGGAGTGTCAACATCTTCATGGTCACTTGAGTGAATTTGTCCTTGAGCGGCAACATCTGGTTCTACAAATAAATAAAGACATTATGAACTGACATGGAAGTTTCACATTTTTTTTAGCCTATAATGATAGTTGTTCTCATAGTGGAACACATAACATGTTTCCATAATGTATTATTTGTGTCAAATTAAAAGATGATGCTTGAAGCAACAATGACGTTAAGACTCAGTGTGAAAGAAGAATGAATTAAAGTTTGTTGTAACATCACAACTCCTAGCTGATACTTGAAAACACACACAATACATGTTGTGTCATGAAACACTACATCTCCTGTGTCAATAACTGATCTGAAGTTCATTACATGTGAAGGGCATTTATTTGGCATGGCAAATGAAATGCTTCCAATGTACACATTATACGGCCTGCACCTCATACACTCATCTTCCATTCTTGATGATGAAATTCATGAGACAGGTGACGAGACGTGTTCTGTGTGACGTGACACAGGAGCTGCCGGACCAACTATATAGAAGAATAACATCAGAATTTCATTGTCATGTGTACATAATTAACATTAAGTATCTGTAGTGGGAGTACTTATGGCTAAATATCAGCATTCCGTTACCAAATCACAATTCTATGGTTAGGGCAATCTGTATATTATCCATCTTAACACAAATGTACATGTGAAACTAATCGTCCAATTTCTTTTAAACACCATACAACATACTTACAATGTTAATGCAGATATGTATAAAGGAATGCGTTATAAAATGAACTGGTCTGTTGTACATACACTGCATATGTTGGGTATTAATATAGCTACAATAATGTACATCACTGCCATGAAAGCAAAGTTGACTCTGCTTATAATTCAGCACCTAATTGTAGAAATGTGTATGAATGTTTTTAGAGATCTGTCAGAACATTTAAGAGAAGCAGGTGTAGCGCTCAATGTGGCTGACGCTCAGCAACACATGCAGTGTGTCGCTCACAGATGGTACTGGTGTGAGAAGGTGGCGTATCTATAACGTTACAATAATGTATAACTGAAAGAATGAGTAACGTACGTTTTAATATATCGTGGAATGGTGTTTGAAAGTAGTAAGATAATTACCATTTCAAATGAATGTGATGAACTTCTGTTCACCTTGTCAGCTTCTAACAACTGTAAGCCCTTCCCCAACACTTGACACCACCATGACCCCTGAGCTGATTCTCACACCTGTAAGCCCTCCCACAAGACTTGACCCTACCATGACCCTGTGAGCTGGCTTTCTGCCCGACACCACCCCCTCTGTTCACCTCTATGCTGTGATTACATATTAATTGCAGCTGGTTTCACACACCGGTACATGAGCGAAATACAAATATGAAGTGAGTTACATATGAACACAATTAAATACCATATGGTACATGTTCCTATTTATGCTTACATTAGACTACATGAAGAGAAAAAAGAGCTTTCATAATACATACCGGAATGTGTTTGTGAAAATTATTCATGTTCGCCTTTCAATTGACAATATTCACGTGCCACATACACACACACACACTGTATGTAACTGTGTGTATATATATATGTGTGTATAATGTATACACTGCTAAATTGAATGCCTTGATGTGTGCAAACAGGCCTTGTTGTAATTATATTCAAAGTTCATTAAAGTTTATAACATTACTGGGTCAGTATGCTTGAGGGCCTAATTGAGTCAGCTGTGTAGAAGTTGTATTTAACAGCAAACAAGGCCTCTTTGCAGCCATTAAGGCCTGTAACGTTGTTCTGAGTATATATATATTATATATAGAGTGCAAAACTAAAGGCATTGATGGGTGTAAGCAGGCCTTGTTGTAATCATATACAAAGTTCAATACAGCTGACTGAATTAGGGGCTCACTCATACTGATACAATAATTGTAGCAAGTGTCCTAACATTTGTATATCATTAACACAAGGCCTGTTTGCAGACAACACTGGCAGAGAGATATATATATATATATATATCTCTATATATCAGTAAATATATACACACACACACACACACAAAGATAGACAATGTGTGTGTGTGTATACATATATAGATAGAGATACAGAGATAGACTACAGATATATTCATACACACTTACAGATCTGTTATTGTAACCACAAATCCTACATGATCACATGCCAACATGACGAAGTATGAATGAAGATTAAGGTAAGTAATGTCTTACAGAGTGAAGACACAAGAAAACATTACATTAAAATGTAGGCTGTTATATGGGTAATTACATTAATTTGTATATAAATAATATTAGCATGAAATGACAATCTAAATTACAATAATACACCTGAAACATCTAATACTGAACAACAGCTAAGTGAATGTCATCTTCCATTTACATGCAAAGTGTGTCATAATGGATTAACATTAATCAACTGATGATTAATAGATAATCATATGTTATCAAATATGCCTTCTTTCAGTCAGTGAGCATTTCTAAATATTCATGTGTACAAGGACATACTTGAATGTTATCAAGCATCTGTACATGATCATACATACACTATGCATGAAAGAGTCTGCAGTAAACAACACCACTACACAAAATAATTTACTGAATGTGCTTATTTATTTTTGTTTATCCTTTTGAGAGCGAGCCACAGGCCTGCTTGTTGGCTATTGTGTATGCCTTTTCCCTGTGCCAAGTACTCTCACCTTAACTGTAGCACTTGTACTGGCCTGTGGCACTTCAGGGTCACTGGGTGTGGGCTGTGGCAATTCAGGGGCACTGAGTGTGGGCTGTGGCACTTCAGGGGCACTGAGTGTGGGCTGTGGCACTTCAGGGGCACTGAGTGTGGGCTGTGGCACTTCAAGGGCACTAAGTGTGGGCTGTGGCACTTCAGGGGCACTGGGAGTGGGCTGTGGCACTTCAGGGGAAGTGGGTGTGGGCTGTGGCAGTTGTGAAACACTTGAGATACATTGCAACAGTGGTGGTGGAGCACTTTCTTGTGTTTGTGTTTTAGTCTTCTTCCAAAAGCTGGTGATTAGTAATTGTTGACCAAACTTTCTTTTGCGTGTCTCATTTGTAGGTATCGGTTCAATATTTTGAACAGATGATGTAAGCGGTTGGATGTTGACAGGGACTGCACAGAACTTGCACCTACTGTACCGGTATCATCCTGAAGTGGGAAATGAAGAAGTGATGACTCTGGAAAAAAATTAGCCGCATGTAAAAATCCATCCCCTGATGGGTTAAAGTGGAATTGTTGTTCTCTTGCTGTACTCCTAAACTGATTGGCTTGGTTTACATTCAGAACTAGTGCTTGTAATGTCCTGTTTACATTTTGGATTTCTTTAGGAACTTGGATGATGACATTTTTTATGTGTGACATTTCTGATATTGACCTTTCATGCATCCTTTCATGCAGTGACATCATCCTTTCATGCATTGACATCATTTCTGAATGGCGACGATTTTCTTCACCCAAGATTCGTTCTTCAGAAGCTGCAATAGCTGAGAAGGTGTCACGAGCAGGAAGACTTGAATGCTGTGTTAATCCAGGAGTGTCAACATCTTCATGGTCACTTGAGTGAATTTGTCCTTGGGCGGCAACATCTGGTTCTACAAATAAATAAAGACTTTATGAACTGACATGGAAGTTTCACTTTTTTTTAGCCTATAATTATAGTTGTTCTCATAGTGGAACACATAACATGTTTCCATAATGTATTATTTGTGTCGAATTAAAAGATGATGCTTGAAGCAACAATGACGTTTCGACTCAGTGTGAAAGAAGAATGAATTAAAGTTTGTTGTAACATCACAACTCCTAGCTGATACTTGAAAACACACACAATACATGTTGTGTCATGAAACACTACATCTCCTGTGTCAATAACTGACCTGAAGTTCATTACATGTGAAAGGCATTTATTTTGCATGGCAAATGAAATGCTTCCAATGTACACATTATATGGCCTGCACCTCATACACTCATCTTCCATTCTTGATGATGACATTGATGAGACAAGTGACGAGACGTCTTCTGTGTGACGTGCCACAGGTGACACAGGAGCTGCTGGACCAACTATATAGAAGAATAACATCAGAATTTCATTGTCATGTGTACATAATTAACATTAAGTATCTGTAGTGGGAGTACTTATGGCTAAATATCAGCATCCCGTTATGAAATCACAATTCTATGGTTAGGGCAATCTGTGTATTATCCATCTTAACACAAATGTACATGTGAAACTAATCGTCCAATTTCTTTTAAACACCAAACAACATACATACAATGTTAATGTAGATATGTATAAAGGAATGTGTTATAAAATTAACTGGTCTGTTGTATATACACTGCATATGTTGGGTATTAATATAGCTATAATAATGTAGATCACTTCCATGAAAGCAAAGTTGACTCTGCTTATAATTCAGCACCTAATTGTGGAAATGTTTATGAATGTTTTTAGAGATCTGTCAGAACATTTAAGAGAAGCAGGTGTAGCGCTCAATGTGGCTGACACACAGCAACACATGCAGTGTGTCGCTCACAGATGGTACTGCTGTGAGAAGGTTGTGTATCTATAACGTTACAATAATGTATAACTGAAAGAATGAGTAACGTACATTTTAATATATCGTGGAATGTGTTTGAAAGTAGTAAGATAATTACCATTTCAAATGAATGTGATGAACTTCTGTTCACCTTGTCAGCTTCTAACAACTGTAAGCCCTCCCCCAAAACTTGACACCACCATGACCCCTGAGCTGATTCTCCCACCTGTAAACCCTCCCACAAGACTTGACCCTACCATGACCCTGTGAGCTGGCTCTCTGCCCGACACCCCCCCTCTGTTCACCTCTATGCTGTGATTACATATTAATTGCAGCTGGTTTCACACACCGGTACATGAGCGAAATACAAATATGAAGTGAGCTACATATGAACACAATTAAATACCATATGGTACATGTTCCTATTTATGCTCACATTAGACTACATGAAGAGAAAAAAGAGCTTTCATAATACATAACGGAATGTGTTTGTGAAAATTATTCATGTTCACCTTTCAATTGACAATATTCCATGCAAGACTTTATTACGCAGTAAGGGCCTGTTTAGAGGTGTAACATAGATTATCACAAATGTATATATATTATATGTATATATGGATCGACACATACATGAAATAGTGAATTATGCTTTTGTGTGCACAGACACAGTATAACGAAGAACAAAGTGATGTTAAATATTACTGTGACAAAGGATGACTGCGGGTGTGCTTTGTGCTTATGCATGTTAAGCCATTGTTTGTAAAAATATTCGAACATACATTCAGCTTTCAACTATAGGGGAAAGATGTTGAATGCTTTGTAAAGTAGAAGGTTGCAGTGTGTGTTATTTGGAAGATCATTACACATAATCCCTTCATGCAGGTCAAGTGGTGTATGTTGACTCCTAATGATGTAAGCCACGATAGCTGAGCCAATACATGTTTCCAAACACACATAGATATTATATATATATATATATTTATATAAATATTTTTTTTGACAACTATATATATATATATATGGATATATATATATATAGATATACATAGAGAGAGAGATATAGATAGATATATATAGAGAGAAAGAGACATATATACAGATATATATGTAGGTATGCTTATATTTGGAACGAACAATAAGTTTCAGCGGAAAGATAGATAACAACTGTAACATACGACACACGTAGTACAGTACATTTGTCACCTGCTGGAAATTGAGATGAATAAATTCCGATATCTCTGTCCCCTGGCAAACCCTCCACGACGACAGGAAGAAATTTTTCACGCATCTGCTCCTCCAATGGAGTTAAGATTAGAGCTTGTGCTGGCGGCCCACCTCCAGTGGCAGAAGCATGCATCCATTGTGCTTGGATTTTTTTTTTTTGAATTGGCCTTGATATTATAAAATCTCCTCCGACAATTCGTGCGGTCCCTGACATGATTCCCACACACAGACACAGACAATGTTATTTGCTCCCACATTTCTTTTCTTGAGGCTGAACTTGTCCGTCCTTGAAAGACATACAAAATATATGACCTTACTAATTAATAGAAAGACGAACATATTACAAAACTGCTACCTGTTCAAAGAGATACATAACATGCTGGTTTAGGTTGAATATGTGTACCACATGAGCATTTACGTGGAAACATACAAATTTAAGGAAGCTTGCATGAATATTCTATGAACATTGGCAAACTTTTTTAACTGATTGTTATGGTTGTTATAAAGCATGAAGGATTATGTTGTAACAATTAACTTTAATTGATAGATATTAGAGATTAATAATTTGATATTAACACGTCACATGAGATAGGATAAAATGTCTTTGAACAATCAATGCAAAGATTGACTTACCTACTAAATGCCCATACAGAGAGTCATAGTGCTCCAAAATCCCTGTGACAAGAACTCTGATTTCCTCATCATTGAAACGAGGATTACGTGGCCGCTCCACACGTTTCTTCCAACCACGTGCAGCCACAGAGCTTGGCTGCTCCTGACTGGACTCTCCTTCTTCCAATGGAAGATACTCCAAAAGCGGCACACCACCAACCACCCCACCACAAGACACCCCAGCAGCACCAGCAACAGGCACCCCAGCAGCACCAGCAACAGACACCCCAGCAGCACCAGCAACAGAGCCACCACCAGCACTCGCATTCACAGCAACACCACTCGCACTCCCAGCAACACCACTCGCACTCACAGCAACATCACTCCCCTGAATCCTATGTTCACTCAGACACGTACTCACACGACTACCAGTACCACTCATACCAGCATCACTCCTCCCACGCCTTTCGGCCATATCTATAGCACTCACAAAGAACAGAAAAGAAATTTAAACACAATCGCACTGAACACTTACAAACAGAAAACAACACAAAGATGTTAACAAAACAACACAGGAAAAACCTATCACAATACACAGCAACTCTCTCTGTCAATATGAAATATGCAAATCGCCCAGCTCTGTGTGTCTCTCTCTCTCTCCCAACAACACAGAGAATGTATAAAAATACACGCTGCCTTTAAATGGGCCGCTCAATCAAAAACATGCTTGCTTCGGCAGATTCAGCAAGAAGTTACATTGGCGAATCTAACACTACCTCGCCATGCACGCCGATACACCTGTGTATGATTGGCAAATCATCGCCATAGTGGGAACAAATGTTTTCGGCTTGATTCGGAAGGGATTCGGCACTTATTGCATACTGCGAGGGAAAATCGGCAACATCATGTCGATAAGGAACAGTTGGCGAGAGCAATTTTTTGGCGCTTACTGCATGAGGCCCATAGTCTCCACTTGTGGATCACTACGCTGGCACTTTCTCTCTTTATTCACTCAGGTCACGACTTGGCTTGGCGGATGTCAATCTATGGCTCTCGATCCCTGCTTGGACACCGACCTTCCGGAATTCTCCAATCCCTGACCTTGGCTAACGACAACGACGACGGCACTTCTTTACCGGTACCGGCAAGTATTGTTAAAGCTAACACCACCTGGCCTGGCAATGCTTAAAAACACCACACTCCGGAGACGCTCCTTTTGCTGCGGGTGCGTGCTCATATACGTCCCACATTTCAGTATAAGGGACGGGTCTGGTCTGCGGGCAGCACCGGCGTAACATTATGTCGAGCCCACAAGATGCAGACCAGACTGACATGGCCTCTATGATGACGGCCATATACCAGCAAATCTAGGCCTTAACGGATCAAGTGGCTCTCCTCTCCCAACAGGTACAGGACCTTTCTCTTCAGGCACCACCTGTGGCTGCACCGCCGGCGCAGTCACATCCGGTATCCACTTCGTCCCCAGGTCCGAAGATTCCGGCTCCGAAGCCCTACGCGGGGGATCCGCACGCCTGTCGTGGTTTTCTCTATCAATGCGAGATCCAGTTCGAGATGGCTCTGCAACAGTATTCCACTGGTCGTAAAAAGGTGGCTTACGTTTACAGCCTGCTCACAGGTAATGCACTGGCATGGGCCTCCCTGATCTGGGAACTGCGTCCCGATATTACACGTGATTACGCAGCCTTTAGACGAGATTTCCGACAGGTCTTCGATACCCCCGCATGCCAAGAGACTGCTTCTGACTCCCTGCTACAGCTTTCACAGGGACGTCGGCCTGTGGCCCAATACGCCTTGGAGTTCAGGACCATAGCAGCTGAGACGCGATGGGATCAGGAGGCTTTAGTCTCTGTCTTCTGGAGAGGCTTATCGGATTCGGTGAAGGACGAACTTGCTTCTCAACCCAGGCCAGGACTTCTGGAGGACCTTATCTCCCAAGCGATTCGTATGGATCAGCGACTTCAGGTATGCCGTGCTCAGCGCCAGCAACCCCGGTCTACGCCTTTCCGTGCTCCTTTTTCCAGATTCTCTACTACCTCGGGACCCGCCTTCTCCCCGCTGCCTGCTCTGGAAGCTCCGGAGCCGATGCAACTCAGAGTCCAGCGTCCTCTAGTACCCTTACGACAATTGCGCCCAACCAGAGAGTCGTGTTACGCTTGCGAATCTTCTGAGCATCTGACCCGTGACTGTCCACCATCTCCGGGAAATGACCAAACCCAGTGAGTACGAAGGGGCTGTCTCTAGGTGCTAAATCTTCTTGTCCCCTTTCCAGGAGGGAACTTCCAAAGAAATTGACCATTCCCGTTTCCCTCTCTGGTCCTACATTCCGCACCTCCACAGCAGCATTTATCAAATCCGGCACAGGAGGGAACTTCATGGACCAGACCTTTGTCTGAACATAATCAGATCCCACTCTCTAAAAAGAGGTGCCACGTTGCCTTGGTTGGGATTGATAATTGGACACTCACCCCAGCATATATCTCCTTGGAGACTGGACCCATCACCATTTCTTCTCACTCCCACAATGAAACCCTGGACTTTGACGTGATTCATGCTCCTGGTACACCGGTCACACTTGGCCTGCCCCGATTGCAGAAGCACAATACGCACATCGATTGGGTATCTCCTAATCCCATTATTTGGAGATCAAGGTCAGAGGAATCTTCTTCGTCTACGGAACATCCGCCTCATTTACTAGCTAACACATCCAATCCTAAAAGGGAATTACCCTCCCCTTACGCAGAATTTTTGGATGTTTTTAGCAAAACGCAATCTGAGCTCCTACCCCCTCATCGTTCATACGACTGTCCGATTGACCTGGTACCTGGATACACCTTGCCCAAATCTAAATCCTACCCTCTCTCGTTGCCCGAGACGGAAACCATGGATAAATATATTCGCGAGAACTTGAAGCGGGGCTTTATATGTCATTCCAACTCTCCCGCGGGGGCTGGATTCTTCTTTGTTAAGAAGAAGGATGGTACTCTCAGAACATGTATTGATTACCGGGGCCTGAACCACATTACGGTGAAGAATCGTTATCCACTCCCACTCATCTCCGAACTCTTCGATAGACTTCAAGGGGCCAACCTCTTTACCAAACTTGACCTTCGTGGGGCATATAATCTCATCCACATCCGGGAGGGCACCGAGTGGAAAACTGCCATCAACACCCGTAGCAGGCACTACGAATATCTTGTGATGCCCTTCGGTTTATGTAACGCACCAGCGGTCTTTCAGGACTTTATCAATGATATCTTTCGGGATGTACTTAACCTCTTTGTATTCGTCTATCTGGATGACATCCTTATTTTTTCAAAGAACTTACAGGACCATATCATCCATACAAAGTTTGTGCTCTCTCGCCTCCGAGAGAACCGGTTGTTTGCCAAAATGGAGAAATGCCTTTTTCACCAGTCTACCACTTCCTTTCTTGGGTACATTATCTCCAACAGGGGCTTGGCCATGGACCCAGAGAAACTTAAAGCCGTAGTGGATTGGCCGCAACCCGATTCCCTCAAATCTATTCAGCGATTTTTAGGATTCTCTAACTATTACCGGAAATTTATTTGCAATTTTTCCACCATCATCGCTCCTATCACCGCACTGACCCAAAAAGGTGCAGATCCTTCGTCTTGGTCTCCCGAGCAGTCACAGCTTTCAAAGCATTGAAGCAAGCTTTCGTCTCTGCCCCCATCCTCCGACATCCGAACATTAATTTACCATTCACTCTAGAGGTTGACGCTTCGGACTGTGGGGCTGGCGCGGTTCTATCTCAGAGATTTTCTCCCCAGGACAAACTTCACCCTTGCTGGTTCTTCTCTAAGAAGTTTTCTCCAGCGGAAAGAAACTACGATGTGGGCAATAGGGAACTTTTGGCTGTCAAATTGGCTCTTCAAGAATGGAGGCATATTCTGGAGGGGTCAAAAGAGCCATTCACGATTCTCACAGACCACAAAAACTTGTTATACATCGAGAATGCCCGCCGCTTAGGTCCCCGCCAAGCTCGCTGGTCGTTATTTTTCTCCAGATTTAACTTTATTCTGTCATACATTCCCGGCACCAAAAACGTCAAGGCAGGTGCCCTCTCTAGACAATACTCTTCTGAAGAGAGACCGGAAAAAAACAGAGAGTCCATCCTTCCTAAACAAAGAATCATCGCAGTCGCTGCGTTCAAGAATCTTGAGAAAATCATCAAGTCCCAAAAACACCTTCCGACTGGTCTTGAGGTTCTGAAGGACACCTTGTACGTAGAGCCCAAGTTCATTCCTGAGATACTCGATTGGGGACATGCTTTCCGCTCGGCAGGACATCCTGGATTCAAGAAAACTTTGGATCTCATCCATCGCAACTTCTGGTGGCCCAATATGACCAAATCCATTCTTGAATATACACGGGCCTGTCCGGTATGTGCACACAATAAAATTCCTCGTCAGAAACCCCATGGTCTTCTTTGTACCTTTACCCATTCCGGAGCGCCCCTGGTCACATATATCCATGGACTTTATTGTTGAATTGCCTAGGTCGAATGGCATGAACATCATTCTAGTAGTGGTGGATCGGTTTTCCATGATGGCACATTTTATTCCTCTCAAAGGATTACCCTCCTCACCCACCCTAGCCGATATCTTCTCCAAAGAATTTTTCGGATCCATGGTATACCCACATCCATCGTGTCGGATCGTGGCTCTCAATTTGTTTAAAATGTTTTGGAGGATCTTCACCAGAAGACTGGGCATTGCTTCCTCCTTTTCTTCGGGATATCACCCCCAATCTAATGGACAGACCGAGAGGGTTAACCAATCTCTCGAGAAGTATTTAAGGTGCTTTGTCTCTGATTAACAGGATAACTGGGCGGAATTACTTCCCTGGGCTGAGCATGCCTTTAACTCCTCCAGGAACGAGTCCACTCGTGAGACACCTTTCTTTATCAATTACGGATTCCACCCAGCTCGCCTACCTATTTCTAATATCTCCTCTGGAGTACCAGCCATGGACGAACACATCTCCCTCCTACAGGACTCTTGGTCTAGAATTCAATCGGCACTTCAAAAGGCCTCTCTGACATCTAAAACCCAGGATGATCGTCATCGCCGACCTGCACCCAACTACTAACCCGGGGACAAGATTTGGCTATCGACCAAGAATATCCATCTCAAGACCCCTTCCCCCAAATTGGCACCTAGGTTTCTGGGTCCTTTTCCTATCATGGAGCAGGTAAACCCGGTCTCCTTCCGACTTCAATTACCTCAAAGCATGAGAATCCCGAATGTCTTTCACACTTCGCTTCTCAAGCCATTCATCTCCAGTGCCCTCTTTCCAGACCACACTCTTAAACCAGACCCAGTGATTGTACAGGGCAACGAAGAGTACGAGGTCCAAGCTTTACTAGATTCCCATCTTTCGAGAGGTAAGGTCCACTTCTTGGTCCATTGGAAGGGTTTTGGACCCGAAGAAAGGTTGTGGGTACCTCTTAAAGACATTCACGCACCCGGACTTCTCAAACGTTTTCGAAAGAA
Organism: Ascaphus truei; assembly: GCA_036426205.1. Taxonomy (NCBI): domain Eukaryota; kingdom Metazoa; phylum Chordata; class Amphibia; order Anura; family Ascaphidae; genus Ascaphus; species Ascaphus truei. The sequence goes on from WSYH01008298.1 coordinate 15,052, forward strand.
GTTTCCATCTAAACCTTTTGAGGATCGTCCTGAGGCCGACCCTGAGGGAGGGGGATACTGTGAGGATTTGGGGATCGCGGCGCTCAAAGCGCAACCCCTCCTCACCCTCTTTACCTGCTTCAGCCGTGGTGCATCCCCCTCGCCGACGCCAGTCACCTCGTGCTGCCCTGGGGTTCCCTGCCGCCTCCGGCGGTCCGCCTCTGCTCCGCGGCCGTCTCTCCCTCATGCGGCTGCAATTTGTCCCGGGCGCGTGCCTGAACAGCGCGCGCCGGGTGAAAATAATTTATTCACTGCTCTAGCAGTGAAACCACGCCCCCAACTGACGAACAGGCTATTTCCCCAGACCAAACTATCTCACCTGCCTGCCAATCAAGGGGACCTATCCTGGACAGCTCCATGCACTCCTCCAGGTCCACCCCCTCTTCCAATTCACCAGCCTCACTATATTATGCTTGTCCTACCATTCCCACATCGCTCGATATAGTCTCCACTTGTGGATCACTACGCTGGCACTTTCTCTCTTTATTCACTCAGGTCCCGACTTGGCTTGGCGGACGTCAATCTCTGGCTCTCGATCCCTGCTTGGACACCGACCTTCCGGAATTCTCCGGAATTCTCCAATCCCTGACCTTGGCTAACGGCAACGACGACGGCACTTCTTGACCGGTACCGGCAAGTATTGCTAAAGCTAACACCACCTGGCCTGGCACCGCCTAAAAACACCACACTCCGGACATGCTCCTTTTGCTGCGGGTGCATGCTCATATACGTCCCACACCTCAGTATAAGGGACGGGTCTGGTCTGCGGGCAGCACCGGCGTAACAGAAGGGCAAGCTTTAACAATTCTATTTCTAATTCCCCATTAATATAGTTATTATTTCCTAATATCCATTCTGTAGCATTCCAAAAATTGAAATTCTATTAAATAACTGAATATTAGGGAGATTTATTCCACTTTTTTTTCTGGGAACAAATAACTTTTCTGAATGGATACTGTATTTTTTATTTCTCCATTGTAACTCCAACTCTGTAACGGAGTTTCCCTGGCCCAATCTTATGTTGACCCCCTTCTGTGGAAACTGACCCCTATTATATGTAGTGTAGTGTGGTGCACCTGATGACTTACAGAATCCCTGAGTCTCCCTCAATGGTATGGGGGATGGCATCAGGACTGGCTTATGAGGTAGTGCTGAGTTATACTCACTCATGGTACAGCGCCTCCATCTCTTCCAGACCCCCAGCGTAGTAGGGAGGAGTCTCTGAAAAAGAACCTCTGTGCACACCTTCTTCCCAAATGACTCCACAATCAGGACAGAAGCGATCTTTATCTTTGGCATCCTTTATTAACATCAGCACTTGCAAACTGCCCATCATAGCGGCCGGACTTTTAGCCGCTCATCTCAGGTTGCCAACCCAAAGGAAGTCCCTGAACACTACTCCTAGTGGAGTAAGGGGGGTAGCCTGCCCACACCTCTCCCCTAAGGGAGGGCCACAAAAGCTGCCAAAGCCTTGACAGTTTGCTGGGTCAGACCTGTCTCACTCAGGTGGGGTGAGACACTACTAAATACAGGAAATGCTGTGCACTAAATAGTTCCAATAGGCACAACCCTGTGCCACTGTAATTAGACACAGAGCCTGTTGACGCTACCTTCACCAGATACTACACAGCACAGGAGTGTGAGGGCAAACCCCATGATTACTCCTGGCAAACCTGCTCTTAACAGGGATTATTGCACAGGAGGAGAAATACATATAACCCCAAAACTACACAGGGCTACAACTCTTATGTTGACATCCTTACTTGAGATTAATAATAGGAGCATTTTCATTGACATACTAGTTTTGGAAAAATAATTCATTTTATCCCTGCACATCTTCCTAACAATTAAATATTCATATTTGTCCATGTCTCCAGAAGTTTAACAATGTTCTTGAATATTGGTGGATAATTTTCAATTTTGGCCAATAAATATATTCCAATGTATTTAATATTATTTATTTTTGACACCTTAAACTTAATATGAGTAGGTAATTTATTTTCTATATTAACATTAATCTGTTTTAATTGTAATAACTCTGATTTTTCAAAATGAGCTATAATTTTCTATAATGCTGCAGATTTCTGGAATGGTTCTCCCATGGCTAGTTCCAAATAGAAGCATGTCAACTGCAAAAAGGGCAAGTTTTACCTCTCTGTCCATAGGTTTTTCCCTGAAATTTGTTTTAATTTCTTAACTTTATGGCCAAAGGTTCTAGTACTAGGGCGACTAGCAGAGGTTACAATGGGCACCCATATCTAGTGCCTTTTTCCACTGTAAAAAAGTCAGCAATAAATCCATGCCCCAATATTCTGGTCTATGGGTTAGTATAAATTGTTTTGATTGCATCCTGAACGTTCCCTGTAATACCAAATCTACTCAGTACTTCAAATAAGTAGCCCCAATTAACCAGGTCGAAAAAGCCTTTTCGGAGATCTGTTTTGTTAACAGACATACACAGTGAATTTCTAATTGCTCATGTATGCCATTTTATGTTAACGCATGCACATAACGCATGTGCATTGACACGTTTAACACACATACGTGCTACAGCTTTGTAATGTGACATTAAACCTATGTTAATAAGCGGAGTATGGCTATTGTTTTACAGATAATTAGCTATTTGGATGCAGCATTAAGTCAGGGATCATAACGTCCACTCCTGTTTTAGGTAACGTCACATTCTGTTCCCTGATTTAATTGAACTTAGTGCATCTATTCCTTATAGTTCTTTTGCCATTATCGCTAAACTCCGCCCCTTGCATTAAATTGCATATATCATTTCATAAAAGGTAGGAATTTATGGAAATGAGAAAATAATTGGACGTGCACTTGTAAATGACAGAATGTAGCTTATAATTGAAAAACAGCATATAAAGAACACTGAACAAACTTTAATCTATTACATATTAGAGAAATGTTACATTATATTTTGAGAGAACAAAAACTAAATTCACCAAAATATTGTTTTAATAAGCTTGTAAAATGTCTCTTGAAATGCAATATCCTTATATTAATTGGATCTCTAATGTAATGAGAAAATTATTTAAGAACTGTTTGCTCTGCACCTCGAAATACCTACAGCAGAATTATGTTTGGCAACATCATATGCTTTGAAGTTAGTTGAGTGGCAATAAAAATTAGACATTCACTTAATAGCAGTGACTTTTGCAGTAAGCTGGCACGCTATGAAGGGGTCAAACTCAGCAACGTCCGCAGATCTGTACCCAAGTCATGTGCTACACATGGAAGTAATTTCCACATTTTTCCTGGTTTTCATAAATGTTCTTTTTTTTTTCTTTCCTCAAGTCTTCACCAGCTTTTATGTCACATTTAGGGAGGCAACAGTAACCATATAGGAGTAAAGCAAGTCTGTTGCCCAAGGGCACATTCAACAAAGGGATCCTTCAAACATGTCCCTGTAAGAGGAAGCAAAATATGTACTCTCTTTTATCAACTGCGTAAAAAAATGTCTCCATGAAAATTGTTCATGTAAAGTATGTATCCTTTTGGTGTACTACACTTAAAAAGATGATTTAGTTGGAAATTTTATACAATTATTACAAAGAGGCTATTACCAGTAGAATAGCAGATTGATGTTAAGGTCACCGAGGATTTTGATTTTGCACTAGAACAAATTAATCTCACAAAAGAGGGAAATTAATCTCACTCACAAAAAAAAGGAAGAGAAGATTGAAAAATAAACACAGTGACTTCAATTAAACAGTAAAATATTTGGGAATAGCCAGACAAACAGAGCTTAGAGGAATTGCAAGTTTCAGAGATGCAGGCTAATTACTTAATCACTTTCATTTGCAAATCTTATTATTGGAAAATAAATTACTGTAGTGATTAAATTACAGATATTTATCTGCTAATAACCCTGATTAACTGCTGATGCTAATCTGTCATCTTGAAAGCCAATATTAACTGCATCAATCTAGCAGAACAATAAACAGTTTTATATGAAAGAAAACTTTTGTGCATTTAAATTCCAGATGTGAGATGGGAATGTGGAATGTGTTAGATTCTGAAACCAGTTTCTTGGATCAAAATTGTTGACTTTCTTAAATTGAGTTGTTTTGTCCCATTAACCTGTTGTCATGCACAAAGCTGTACTCACTTAATGAACAAGTGCTGTTTTATACTGTGAAAGCAATTTAGCGAGTACTTGTAGAGTAGATAAATAAACCACATAATTAATTTACAGCCAGAAATCGATTAGGGCTTCAGGAGGAAGATAGGTCAGAGAAAGTTTTTGGAAGGTTCTATTCAGGTTTGAAAAATAAGAAATACTGTGCCTGTTGGAATGTAAAAGAATAATAGCTCTTTAACGTATACTCTACAGTAGCTGGGAGATGTTATTAGTTTTTACTTAAGATAAATAAACTGTTTATGCATGATCAGTTCTTCTTACATAAGGAAAAACTAATGAAGTAAGACTGGTGTTTTCATTTTTCTCATTTGCAAGGAAACATTGGAGCTACCAATGACTAGCATGCCATTTAAAGGAAATCTGCTCTGACACGAGAAATAACTACAGTGATGCTATCAGATTTCATACATAGCCATGTTCTGTGGATTTTCTGACAATTAGTCACTGACTATAAATAAAGTGAGGCTTCAAGCGTTTCCAATTCTAAATCTCTCTATGCCCAAACTATTCTTTATATAAGTTACTCATGGTCCAGTAGAATGAATAGAACTGATATCTGAACAAATTCTCTATACACTCGCATACATCATTTAATTAGGTATTGATTGAGTGAAAACATTAAACACGTTGCAATACTTTTTTAAGACTGATCTGATCATCACATATTTGATATTAGAAAAAAGTCTAAAAAAGTAAACAGGAATAAGTATGCCCTGTATACAATATTAGAGATCTAAACATACTAAGTCCAGAGCAATAAAATAAGAATGATAACATTATTTTGGACCTTAATAGCATAGCATTTTTATTCATATATTTTTCTTTCAAAAAAATTCCAAATGGGTAATTAAGGGATTTAATGATTCACCCTTTTATGGCCTTCATCTGGAAAAAAAACAAGAAGTTGAGAAAAATCTAGAAACAGCTGGTTATGACATTTGACAGGTTTCATATCTCTGTTCTCAATGGTCAATAACAACAAAAGACTTCGTACAGTAAAAAGCCACCATCATTAAGCAGATGAACAATTAATTTGATTGAAGAAAGTATACATTGGGTGTATATACAGTATAGCTAAAACAATTCTGTAGGTTTAATGTGTTGTGGTTGTTTTCAGTGAAACTCACACAATTAACTAGTAGTTTAAAGTTATAGTAGCATTGATTCTGGATAAATTTAGTTTTTTGGTAGGTTGTGATACCTTTTAGGAGACAACATTACAGTTATTTATAATGTAGATAAAACTAAAGTGAATAGAACTTTCAAAAACTCACAGGGTTCTTCTTCATGTGTACTGCCTTTGATGAATAAACCAGTAAGCTTTTGAAAGCTTGGGCACTACAGTACTGTACTGCTGCGGCCGAGTTTATTCGAGCATTTGCCCGTTCTCGGCCGCAGCAGTAGCCTGGCGCGCGCCGGAGGGTGACGGGCGCGCGCCGAAGCAGCAGAAGAGCGCCCTCCGATCGGGGCGCTCTCCCTCCCGCTGCCGGGTCCGCCGGGTCCCCCGGAACCCCCTGCCGCCGTCCCCCACATCGCGGGACACCAGGGCTCCCTCGGGATGCCCTGGACGCGCGTGCAGGGGGCGCACGCTCCCGATGACGCGTGACCGCGCGTCGGTGACGCGCGGCACGCCGAGGGGCGGCCACTAGCAAGCCGGGAAATCTCCCGGCTTGCGGATCTGGCCGCAGTGCAATAAACTGTGTCGCCAGTGTATGTACTATAGCCTACAGATATAGGGGCCCATGTAGAAAGGTCCGATAACTCAGTTATTGGCAGCTTTTCGTCAAAAAAGCCTACTACTATTCTGTAAGCTCTGATATTTTGACAATATTAGAAAGTTTTGTCCAAAAAAAATTCCGGAAAAAAAAAAAAAACGCCAAACGCTCGGCGATAAGCCACTTATCGCCACTTATCGGCAGTTTCTCAAACTCACACAAGTAGCCATGATCAGTTTATTGAGCTTGATCGGCGCTCTAGAATTGAGATTTCTTCTCCGAATCGCCTCGCAGAAAAAGTTGGCAAGAAGGTGGGGAGAAGATGCCACGAGAAGCGGCGAGACGGCACAGAAAATAAAATGCATTTTTCCTGCATTGGATTGATGCCAGGAGACTACGGAGCTGATGATTTCTATTGATGTCCCCGTGGGCATCTGTGGGTCCTCGGATGGTCCCTGTGTGTCCCCCCTGGCCTGTGGAACAATTCCTGTATTTAAAAAAACAAAAACATGGCCTACATTTCAATAAATACACCTCCATCTCCCCACCAAACACATACAGTGCAGTAATGTGCGAAATAATTATTATCCATAATATGACGTCACATTAAAAAAAGGGCACAGTGTTTTCACAGCCAATCAGATGGCATGTGAACCATTTGCCGCCCAAATGTGACATCACAGGCGATATTTAAGACCATGACGTCTCATTTGAGCTTGTGAGGCTCAGGGAGCCACGCCGCCATCAGCGTGCTCCCCCCTCACTTCTATCCCCATTGGATCCTTCGCGCCATTCGCTCCCACCACCAGTCAACCACCGCATTGCTGGTGCGCACTCGTGCCCAAGCTAACTCTAGGTAATCTCTTCCTGCGCTGACTTCAGGTGCGTGCGGAGTGCACGCGGGCGTGCACAGACGTGCATTCTGTCCTAGCAGACTGCCTCTCCACACTCAGAGGCTGCCGTGCATCTGCAATCTGTCCTTCAACAGCCCTCGCTCTGCACACACCTCCACGTGGCAGGAGGTTCATTGGACGCTCAGCCCTATTTATGCTACGCTGCCCCACTGGCAAATTGGCTGAGCATAGATCCATGTATCGTTGTTTCACCTCGTCTTGCCTTGTCTCACTGTATCTTGCTTTGTGTACCGACCTGGCTTTGCCCTTGGACTCCGCACCTCTGGCTTACTGACCCCAGCTTACCTCTGACCTTCCGCATCTCTCCAACCATGACCTCGGCACACGGACTACGATTATTCTACAATCTCCAATCCCGACCTTGGCTAATAGTACCTTCTACGATCCGGACTTCTCCTACTCTTACCTCGGCAAGTATTTCAACAACCCTGACCTCTCCAACCCCGACCCAGCAATCTCGACCAACCCACTCTCCAGACGTGCCCACGTGGCTGGCATTTCTACCAATTCCCACCTCAGTTCCGGGATCCCGCCTTGTTTGTGGTGAGCACAGCATTACAGAGCTCAAGAAGCCGTTGGGTCAACATCGTGGATTTAACATGGGGTTTTTGGATGAAGATAAAGACAGAAGATAAAGAAAACAAGAAATAATCACAGATGAAGAAAAAAGAAGATGATGGAAGATTACAGAAAGAAGAATTTTGTTACCTGCCCTGGATCTTCACAGTGGATGACGTTGGATTGTGTTTCGTGACGTCATGGTTTGAGAGCTTGCTGATTCGCCAGGATTTTGAGGGCCAACGTTTCTAAAGGTAAGTAAAATATTGAATGTATGTACTTTTATTTTTACAGTTTTTTGTTTTTTATATTTTTCATTGCCCATTGACTGCTAATGTATTAATCTATGCCTGTTTATGGTACAGATGAATACAGTGGTAGCCAATGCATTTTTTGGAAAATGCATTTCTTCTATTATTTTCTATTTCTTTTTATTGTTTAGATAAATTGATTTGAATTATCATGGCTTGTTTTGTTCTTTTTACAGATTGGTTAGTGATTGTTTTTAATATTGTATTGTGGTGGCTCCTGTTTTTAATTAATGTGTTGCCTAGTGGTTGTATGAATTAATTGTTGTGTTGATTACTGCTTTTAGGTATTAAATGTATTTTTTGGCTAGTGGTATGATTTATGTAATTGATTGCATAGTGGTTTTAATTATTTTATTGAATGCCTAGTGGTTTTATTTCTTTAATTGATTGGCTTGTGGTTTTATTTAGTTAATTGCTTGGTTGGCTAGTGCTTTTAATTTTTGTTTCTGGGTGTTTAGGTGCTTGATGTATCTGTTTTATTTTTGTGTATTTTTGACATTCATGCATTTGTATTAGTGTGGCCATTGACTGCTATAGTAGCTTTTCATGCCCATATTATTTATTTATTTATAAAATATTTTACCAGGAAGTAATACATTGAGAGTTACCTCTCGTTTTCAAGTATGTCCTGGGCACAGAGTTAGGACAAATAATACATGGTTACAAATACAGTTACATAAATGAAAAGGGTATACATTATATACAAGGTATTGCATGCACAGTTAAAGAAAATATATATTATGGGCGATCGAAAAAGTTACAGACCAGATTAAAATGTGAGACAGCCTTAGATTTGAAAAAACTTAAACTGGTGGTGGATGTGAGAGTCTCTGGTAGGTTGTTCCAGTTTTGGGGTGCATGGTATGAGAAGGAGGAATGGCCTGATACTTTGTTGAGCCTTGGGACCATGAACAGTCTTTTGGAGTCTGATCTCAGGTGATAAGTGCTGCCTGTGGTAGGGGTGAGGAGCATGTTCAGGTAGCTGGGTAGCTTGCCCATAAAGAATTTAAAGGCAAGACAGGAAAGGTGAACTTTGCGCCTAGACTCTAGTGATGACCAATCTAGTTCTTTGAGCATTTCGCAGTGATGTGTGTTGTAGTTGCATTGGAGAACAAAAGGACAAATTGAATTGTAGAGGGTGTCAAGTTTGCTAAGGTGGGTTTGAGGTGCCGTGCCATATACTATGTCTTCATAGTCAATAATTGGCATAAGCATCTGCTGTGCGATACGCTTTCTGACCAGGAGACTTAGGGAGGATTTGTTCCTGTAAAGTACCCTTAGTTTGGCATAGGTCTTGGTTGTCAGGGTATCAATGTGCATTCCGAATGTTAAGTGGGAGTCAAACCATAAGCCCAGGTATTTAAAACTAGTGACAGGGGTTAGGGTGGTGTTAGCGTTGGTTCTAATCTGGAGCTCAGTCGCTGGAAGCTTTAAAAATTTAGTCTTGGTCCCAAATACCATTGTTACAGTCTTGTCAGTGTTTAAAAACAGTTTGTTTTGGGAAATCCAGTTTTCGAGTCTCAAAAAGTCAGACTGAAGTATGTGTTGAAGGTCAGAGAGGCTATGGCTGTGTGCATATAGGATTGTGTCATCTGCATACATGTGTATTGAGGCTTCCTTACAAGCTGTGGGAAGATCATTAATGAACACTGAGAAGAGTAGGGGCCCCAGAACAGAGCCTTGCGGGACACCACAGGTGATATCCAGGGGGTTGGAGTTAGAGCCTGAGATGGACACATGTTGGGATCTTCCTGATAGGTAGGACTGAAACCAGTTTAAAGCATGCTTCCCTATTCCAGAGCTCTGGAGTTTGCTAAGCAGGATAGCATGATCAACTGTATCAAAAGCCTTTGCAAAATCTAGGAATACTGCACCAGTGAGTTGTCACCGTTCCATTCTACACTGGATTTCATTGCAAACTTTTAGCAGGGTAGTTACGGTGGAGTCTTTGGGACTAAAGCCAGAATGGAATTGGCTAGGGAAATTTGTCTTGGTATAGTAATCGCTTAATTAGGAGTGGACACATTTTTCCATGACTTTGGATAGAATTGGGAGAAGTGAGATTGGTCTGTAGTTTGAGACAGTGTTTTTGTCCCCAATTTTGAAGATTGGGACAACTCTGGCAGTTTTCCAGGTCTTAGGGATATGGCCTGAAGACAGGATAGAGTTGACTATGGAAGCAATTGGTTTGGCGATGGCTGGGGCACCAAGTCGTAGGAACCTAGATTGTAGTAAGTCAGGTCCACATTGGCTGCTTAGTTTTAGTTTGAGGAGCGCTTGTGTAATCTCCTCTTCAGATACTGGGCCAAATTGAAAATTGTGGGCAGTGTTGGGAGGGGGTGGGGCTATGTGGGCACTCCCAGGATGAGATTCAGGTTGATGGTTTGGGCTGCGTTTTGCTAATAAGTTAGTGGCACACCCCACAAAGTAATCATTGAATGCTTTTGCAATGTCAGTGGGGTTTGTCAGAGTAATATCCCCCTTAGTGATATTACTTGGTTGTTAATGGTTAGGAGGCTGGAATATATTGTTGATAACCTTCCAGAAGTTAGCTGGGTTTGATGTATTTTGGTGGAGATTGTCAGAGTAATATTGTGCTTTTGCGTGCCTTGTTTGCCTTGTGCACATGTTCCGCAGGCATCTGTAGTGATTGAGTTCCTTGTTAGTGCCAGTTACTTTGTAGCTTTTCCACAAGGTATCCCTGAACTGGTAGAGTGCAATGAGGTCAGATGTAACCCATGGAAGATGGGCTCCCCTTACCCTTATTTTGCGTAGTGGAGCATGGGTATCGCAGAGTTTTAAGAACTCGGATTGGAAATAGTCGAGCGCAGAATCAGGGTCGGGAATTAAATCGATTCTGTGCCATGGGCAGTTGGTAAGGTCATCCAGAAACTGTTGTGGGTTAAAGTTTTTAAATGTTCTAGTGAGGAGAACTTTAGGGCTTGAATGGGGCGTTTTAATTTTCCTTACACAGTACACTATTGCATGGTCACTGAAAATATCAGGAAGGATGCCAGAGGATTGTATTCTGCTGGGGTTTGAGGAGAGAATCCAGTCAAGCAAGGAATGGTTATGCGATTTCAGGTTTGTCCGTGTGGGTTGGGAAATGAGTTGTGATAGGTTAAGTGACTTGAGTTGTATCTGGATTTTGTGGTTTTTAGGGTCAAGCCAGTTGAAGTTGAAATCCCCAAGAACTAGCAGCTCACTCTTCTCGTTCAGAGAGGAAATGGAGCCAAGAAACTGGGTGATATCAGCCAGGGATTGTAGAGGGGCTTAGGGGGGCGGTAGATGCCAGCGAGCAAGATGGGCTTAGAAAAGGGATAACAACTGTAACATACGACACGCGTAGTACAGTAACATTTGTCACCTGTTGGAAATTGAGATGAATACATTCCGATATCTCTGTCCCCTGGCAAACCCTCCACGACGACAGGAATACATTTTTCACGCATCTGCTCCTCTAATGGAGTTAAGATTAGTGCTTGTGCTGGCGGCCCACCTCCAGTGGCAGAAGCATGCGTCTGTTGTGCTTGGATTTTTTTTTTTAAATTCGCCTTGATATCATCAATACTCTTCCGACAATTCGTGCGGTCCCTGACATGATTCCCACACGCAGACACAGACAATGTTATTTGCTCCCACATTTCTTTTCTTGAGGCTGAACTTGTCCGTCCTTGAAAGACATACAAAATATATGACCTTACTAATGAATAGAAAGACGGACATTTTACAAAACTGCTACCTGTTCAAAGAGATACATTCTGGTTTAGGTTGAAAATGTGTACCACATGAGCATTTACGTGGAAACATACAAATCTAAGGAAGCTTGCATGAATATTCAATGAACATTGGCAAACTTTTTTGACTGATTGTGAGGGTCGTTATAAAGCATGAAGGATTATGTGTATAACAATTAACTTTAATTGATAGATATTAGAGATTAATAGTTTGATATTAACACATGTCACATGAGATAGGATAAAATGTCTTTGAACAACCAATGCAAAGATTGACTTACCTACTAAATGCCCATACAGACAGTCATAGTGCTCCAAAATCCCTGTGACAAGAACTCTGTTTTCCTCATCATTGAAACGAGGATTACATGGCCGCTCCACACGTTTCTTCTGACCACGTGCAGCCACAGAGCTTGGCTGCTGCTGACTGGACTCTCCTTCTTCCAATGGAAGAGACTCCAAAAGCGGCCCACCACCAACCACCCCACCACCAGACACCCCAGCAGCACCAGCAACAGACACCCCAGCAGCACCAGCAACAGGCACCCCAGCAGCAACGGCAACAGACACCCCAGCAGTACCAGCAACAGAGTCACCACCAGCACTCGCACTCACAGCAACACCACTCGCACTCCCAGCAACACCAGTCGCACTTGCAGCAACAGCACTCCCCTGAATCCTACGTTCACTCAGATACGTACTCACATGACTACCAGTACCACTCAAACCAGCATCACTCCTCCCACGCCTTTCGGCCATACCTATAGCACTCACAAAGCACAGAAAATAAATTTAAACACAATCGCACTGAACACTTACAAACAGAAAACAACACATAGATGTTAACATAACAAAACAGGACAAACCTATCACAATACACAGCAACTCTCTCTGTCAATATGAAATATGCAAATCGCCCAGCTCTGTATGTCTCTCTCTCTCCCAACAACACAGAGAATAAATAAAAATACACGCTGCCTTTAAATGGGCCGCTCAATGAAAAACATGCTTGCTTCGGCAGATTCAGCAAGAAGTTTCATTGGCGAACCTAACACTCCCTCACCATGCACGTCGATACACCTGTGTGTGATCGGCAAATCATCGCCATAGTGGGAACAAATGTTTTCGGCTTCATTCGGAAGGGATTCGGCGCTTATTGCATACGGCGAGGGAAAATCGGCAACATCATGCCGATAAGGAACACTTGGCGAGATCAATTTTTCGGCACTTACTGCATGAGGCCCTAAATGTCAATGTGAGGCTCTGCCCGATTCTGGTCGAACTACTCTTACGGTTTTATACCTATATGCCTGTTTTATTTATTATTGCAGTACGTGCATATATTACCACTATACCGTACATTTCTAAAAAAATACTATACTATGAGAGTTTTGCACTATTCCTTTTTGCATTTATTAATACATGCATAAGGAGAAAACGCTAAAATCATGCATGCATTAAATAGAATGCATGCATTAACAAGCACGCTAGCATTAGCACATCACATTATCATCTCTTTTTGCCCTAGAGTTGCAGAAATATTATATAACAAAGGCGGTGATTTATCAACGCAAACTTGGAGCAAAATATATGTAAATGACATTAGTTTTATTTTGCGTCATTGTATCAAGGTCTTTGCTCCAAGATTTGCGCTGTGTGCCCCAGGATTGCATTTTGGGCTGTGTTAATAGAAAGCGTTAGCAAGGCGTTACATGATGTACACATTATATGCAAGTGATCCAATGCTAGGTAAAAACCATCTCTAAATCCTCATTGAAGCCTTTGCTGTGTGTATTGTATAGTATATATGCAAGTGATCAAATGCTAGGTAAAAACCATATTTGAATGCTGTTTTCTGTCTACCCCTAATCAAATTAAGTGTTGCCACCTAGGCAGGGAACACCCTGTGTAGAAAACCATTTGTTTGAATGTGCCTCAGATGTGCTAATTAAGCAGACAGAACCACACTGTCAGGTGACTTTTTAGGCCTATATAAACCCAGTCAGAACAGCTAGTCTGCCTGCAGCCCATATTCAAAGTGGCCCATTATAAGTGGCATGACTACTGAACAACTGAAGTTTAAAAGGAAGTTCTAAAGAAGTGAGGAAGAAGTGGACACCCCATCTGGCCCTGATTCCTGCATTTGAACTATGCTGGAAAGGAGGATATCATCAATACCAGACTGCATCATTACTGCTGTGATGCTGCCTTTACCATTTATATTTGCTGTGACTTCACTTCTTCTCAAATTATGCACTTCTTTTTACCAGCCTCAGTATGCCTCTAACTCTATTCATATATCTCCATCTCTCCTTCCTTCACCACTTCTCTTTTCACATGAACTCCTTTCTTACCTGCGTACTCTGACACAACACAGCTATATCCCCGGCACTAAAAAACACCCCTACAAATCATCCTCACACATCCTTTTTCTATCCATGCTTCTCCTCCTTGCTTCTGGGGATATCTCTCCTAATCCTGGTCCCTGTCTTATTCCTACATGCGCTCGTCCTCGCCTGCCAAATGCAACCTCTACTCCTGGTGTCAACCTCTCCAACCTCATACCCATCCCCTGCCACCCTCCCTCCTCTCTCCCTTTCTCCTGTGCCCTTTGGAATGCTCGCTCCCTTTCTAACAAGTTCCTCTCTGTGCATGACTTCTTTCTCTCTCACTCTCTGCTCCTATTTGCTATAACTGAGACCTGGCTCACTCAGTCTGACTCTGCTCTGGAAGCTGCCCTCTCCTATGGTGGCCTTTCCTTCTCCCACACTCCACGCACTGATGGCAGGGGTGGAGGTGTGGGGCTCCTGCTCTCCTCTCTCTGCCGGTACCGAACTCTTCCTATTCTCCCCTCTCTTTCCTTTCCCTCCTTTGAGGTTCACACTGTCCAGATTTTCTCTCCTCTCCCTGTTCATGTGGCGGTCATCTATCGCCCACCTACCTCTACTCATCCCCCTTCTGCCTTTCTCTCTCACTTTGAATCCTGGCTCTCTTTCTTCCTCTCCTCAGACTCCCCTGTTCTTCTCCTTGGGGACTTCAATTGCCACATTGATGACCCCTCTCTCCCTTGGGCTTCCCGCTTTCTTTCTCTAACCTCATCTTTTGACCTTCAACAGTGGACTGCAGCCAGCACCCACAAGGATGGCCACTACTTAGACCTGGTTTTCACTAAGAACTTCTCTCTCTCCGATTTCTCCATTTCCCCTTTTCCTCTCTCTGACC